>JAWNNV010000441.1:230000-489211 GCA_035044485.1 Scaptomyza reducta
AAACAACGAAAAGTAGGCAGCGCAGCTGACAGCGGCCGCTGCACTGATAGTGGGCAAGCGACACACGCATACGCGTACAAGTCAAGGCAGCACAAACACACACACACACACACACACACGCATATAGCCCTCGATCGAAGTCGGCGCTGTCATCTTCGCGGTGTTGTTGTCGTCGTATTCGGTCATATCTCTGCTGCTTGAAGCTTTGGCAGCGCTGCCCTGTCGTCATCAGCTGCGCTGCTTTAGTCGCTGCTGCTGCTGCTGTCTAAGCTTCGTCCACTTTACGCGGCTTTGATTCTGAATGGGCGAACTTCAGTCTGATTTTGGTGCTCGATCGATTGCAACGTGCCGACGCTCGGTTATTAACGAACTCAACTTTCAATAAGAAGAAGCAGCAGTATAAACAACAACAATATCACACACACACAAAGAATTGATTTTTTTTTTTATATTCTGTATATATTTTTTTGTTGCGGCGACCATTGATTTATTTGCCGGCCAAGCTTAAAAAATATATAAGCCGAACAAATATAATACCCAAAACCAGCAACAGGATTAGTCACACCTTACCGAGTGTTTTTTTGTATTTTTTTTGTAATTTTCATATGTGTTTGCCAGTAACCGAAAACAAAAACTAAATCAAATCACATAACGAACCCCAACAAATAACTCAACGAAATTCAACGAAAAAAAAAGGCGCAGTACAACTGTAATTTATACCTGCAGCAAAAATAAAAGAAGCTTTGTTTTACTTTTGGAGGAGTCACTGTATTGGGAGAGGTAAATTCTTATTATTAATATTTTATCTCAATAACTTTCACACCTTGAACATAAGAAAACAATTATAAGTTTATTTGTTCAGCGGCGACGAATATTTGTTGCTGCAGTTGTTGTTTTTTTTTCATTTGGTTTTTTGCATAACATTCCGTTAGTCAGCAACGTTAGCGTCGCTGCCGGCGCCATTGTCAGCATTTTCGTTTATAGTACTAGGTAAACAAACAAAAGAAGTTTCTTATCTACAATTTAGCTACTACTTAGAGAGGGTACGATTACAAATGCGTGAGAGAGAGAGAGAGAGAGAGAGGTAAAGGAATAAATGTTTGTGTGTGTGTGTGTGAATATGAGTGATCGTTTCACCATATTTTTGTTGTTTTTTTTTTATCAAGATCTCACTTTGTTTATGACAAGAGAGGGGTGGTAAAGGGGGGTAGTGTAAAGTTTATTTTTTTGTTCTAGCCTCATGCTAATCTCGAATTGAATGTAATTACTGTGGAACCTGTTTTTACATCGAGCATTTGGCCTTGTCTCCCTCTCTCTTTCGCTCTCTTTTGCTATCTCCAGTTTCTTTGCGATATGATCATAAGGCCGAAGGGAAATTTCGTCGGGTAATTGGTAATTGCTAATAAAAAGCCTCAGGCTCTAATAATGAATACAAAAAAAGTGAGTCGAGGATTCAAATCGAGATCTAGTTCGAGATTTATTGTCGTTCAGCTGTAATTATTGTGTTACACCCACACTATAAATATATATATATAGGTTTTCCGATATCCGTTCCATGTTGATATGTGCATCCGATCATGTTGAATCGTGCTTGCAATTCGTTTTGACAGTTCGATTTGCTTGAATTCCGTATCGAATATCCATAAAAACAACAACAACAACTTAAGTCGTAATACTATTGAATCATACAAGACTTCGCGTAAGAACTTTAGAACAGTTTCGAATAGTTTAGAACAGTTAAATCTTCGAACATCTTTAATTGCGCTAAATATTTCCCATTATTATGGGAAATTTGTGGCTTTTGTTTAAAGTCGAGCTGTCACCGTTAACCCAAATACGTGTTTTACGGTATACTTAATTTGAATGTCGTTGACAACTCGAACATCGATCATTTCCCACACAACAAACATTGTCGGCGCTTTTGTCTTCGTTTCACTTGTAAGAAATGGATTTTGTATGTGTTTAATATGCATGATGCACTAGAAGACCCCTCGAAAGCGCTCCAAATATAACAGACACCGCATGTTTAATTCACCTAGGCAATGTCTAGTCAACGAAAGAAATGAAATAAACGGGAGAGAGAGAAAACAAAAACAACAACGCTCCAACCGAAACAAAAACCCAGAACCTAAGCAAGAAAATTTACTTGTGAAGCAAAAACAAGTGACGAATGTGAGTGAAAGAGAGAGAGAGAGTGGAAGTTTTGGAGCTACCATGTAAATACTATTAAATTTTTGGTGACATTTTTCATATCTGGCTTTATTAAGTATTCGTCACAGCTTTAAATAGCTGCAATTTTGAGTTTTTGGCTGCGCAGATGTTAATTGGTAAGCGTCTCTGCTGGCGTCGACTGCGCACAGGTTGATGCTTAAAAATGACACAATGCGCCACCCAGCGGCCAATTTGTGCAAACAAATGGCGAATATGTGAATCGCAATTAGGTCGCCCACTTGAATATACATACATATGTTTGCATGTTTGTTGTTGCATGCGGCACTGAATTAAAATGAAATTGAAATAGTTATAAATAACGACTGACGACGGCAAACAAATTTGAGCCTGAGTCCGTTCAATTAATAAGAAACAGCAAAAGTGCAAACGATTTCCTTAACAAATTGAACTGATTGTCAATGTCAAATGTCAGCTACCAGTCGCCAGATGGCGGACGTGTGCGTGTTAAACTTAACAGGTGTCGCTGCAGGTGAACAAAATTGCACTGCCATTCAGCATACGATTATCAAAGTTTTTTCTGTTATACTTTCTGATTTGATAAGCAAGTGGAACAAAAAAAAAACCGATTGCAACTTTATCGCATTGCAAAGATGTTTGTTTTTATGTTTCTTGCCATTGAAACACCTCCCCCAACTTTCCCTTCCCTGAAACCCGTAACCTTATGCACTCTACTTAATTTGAGCGTCGTTGTTGTTGTGCGTGTTTCGCCGATTTGGCTCAATTAAATTTTAATAAATTTTAATTTCAAAAACAAAAAAAAAAGATTTCTTTTTCGCCAACAACAACAATTATATGCATAGACGAAATATACAAAAATATTGTTGACCTCCAAAGCTGACACGACAGCTCACAAAATGAACGTCGAAAAAAATACAAAAAAAATAAAATAAAATACGAAAAGAAAAAAAAATTAAAAAAAAAAAAATAGTAATAATTTATCAGCATTTGCGGCAGTTTCGCATCAACAAAATCTCGCACGTCACGTCATCATCAGCAGCAGCAGCAGCTGAAACAGA
Source organism: Scaptomyza reducta (assembly GCA_035044485.1). Taxonomy (NCBI): domain Eukaryota; kingdom Metazoa; phylum Arthropoda; class Insecta; order Diptera; family Drosophilidae; genus Scaptomyza; species Scaptomyza reducta. The sequence goes on from JAWNNV010000441.1 coordinate 233,249, forward strand.
ACTGAAAGCTGCAGTCTGCGTTGGCGTTGGCGTCGGCGTCGACGTCAACGTCAACAGGTTGCCGCCGCGGCAGCGGAGGTGCGACGACGGCGACTTCAACTGGTTATCAGGGGTCGCTTTTTTTTCAGAAATTACGTCATTTCGCATCACGTCTCAAGACACTGCTCCACAGTCTAGACGCCGCAGTCGAAGTCGCTGTCGACGCAGACGTCGCGACTAGTTCCTGGGCAGCGTTTTTGTTATTGTTTTTTGTTGTATTTTCGCACTCTGCTGCACTTCGTTCTGTTAACTCCCTCAGTCTTGCGCACACAGTTGAGCTTCTCTAACGCGAACTTGTCTAAGTTATTTGAATTTTCATTTTGAAAACTTTAAATTTGAATTAAAAAATAAAAAAATAAAAAATTGGTGAGTTTTTTTTTTTTTTTTTAAATAATTTATAACATTTATTATAAATTTATTACAGATATTTTCACATACAAAATTTGCTTTAAAATATTCGAAAGTTTTTATTTACAACTTTTGATTATTATTTATAATTTTCGAGTTTGAGTGAAAGTTATCTTTGATTTCTCTACATTATATAGTGTAAAAACCCAACCAGAAATAAAAACACAAAATTAATCTTAATTGCATATCAGATGAACTTAACATTGAGGCAGTAAGAGGAAGCAAGTTCACAATATTAATAGTGCAAACAAAAACAATATGATTTATGATCTTCGATTTGATATGTTCTTGATGATATATGCATGTTTTCGCATTGATATTCTGTATACCCTGAAATTGTGTAAAAAGGGTATAATTGTTTTGTTTTTCAAGGTATGTAACAGGCAGAAGGAAGCATTTCCGAGCCCATCATGTATATATATTCTTGATCAGCCGAGTCGATATAGCCATGTCCGTCGATCTCAGAGACTATAAGAGCTAGAGACTCCAGAATTGGAACTTAAGGTCGCCTAATACCTAGGCAGTACGATATTGTTTCACATTTTTGATAACTCTACCCGTTTCCGATATACACATGTTATCGATAACAACAAAATCTTGACTTTGGAAAACTTTGTGATGCAGTTTGAAAGGTTAGATGAAATAATGACAATCTGTGAATCAAATTTTCGATAACTCTTCCCGTTTCCGATATACACATGTTATCGATAACAACAAAATCTTGACTTTGGAAAACTTTGTGATGCAGTTTGAAAGATTAGATGAAATAATGACAATCTGTGAATCAAATTTTCGATAACTCTTCCCGTTTCCGATATACACATGTGGTCGATAACAACAAAATCTTGTGTATCGAAAACTTTCTGATGCAGTTTGAAACATAAGACGAAATAATGACAATCTGTGAATCAAATTTTCGATAACTCTTCCCGTTTTCGATATACACATGTTATCGATAACAACATAATCTTGTATATCGAAAACTTTCTGATGCAGTTTGAAACATAAGACAAAATAATGAAAATCTGCGAAATCTTCATTGAAATCGGTTGAGAAACATCGGAGATATGGAGCATTGAAGTTTGGTCAAGCGTTAAGTATAGGGTTCAGGGTATTGTCCAGTCGGGGTTTCTCGAGTTGTTTTCTCTGTTGTTGTCCAATCAGATTCTGTCATGTTTATAAGCATCTAAATTTAAAATGGTTAACAAAGCATTGATTGTTGTTGTAGTTATTATTGTTGTTTAATATTGTTTAACTTGTCGATTTGGCATTTTGTTGTTTGGTGATATCACCACCATAAACAAAAAAAAAAATAACAACTTTGGTAAATTTTGTTTGCCAACGATATTTGCTTCTCGTTCCCGTTTCAAACTGGCCCGCACTACCGGCTAACAACTTTCAAAGCAACAACAACAACACAACACGCAAACCTGTCAATTCCATCGTTCCACCAGATCAGTTGACAAATTATGTGTGTTCAGTTTCCTGTGTGTATATCATATATATATGTATATATATCATTCAACTTTCAAGTCTCTTCGCACTTATCGGTCAGCAGTAATTATTATTTATAAACAAAGCGTCATTTAGTTCAGTTTCTGATAACTTGCAACAATATATATTTATATATATATGGGCTTATCTAGAACAAGGTTCGAGCTGATACTCAGGTGTTAGAAAACATTTGAATGTGATTAGGAAATATTTTCTGTGGTATGTCAAACAGTTAAACAGGCTACAAACTAAGTTTCTACCATAAAAACTTTAAGCTTATACCCTGAACCCATTGAAAATAGGTAAAAAGGGTATAATGGTTTTGTGCAAAAGTATGTAACAGGCAGAAGGAAACATCTCCGACCCTATAAAGTATATATACTCTTGATCAGCCGAGTCGATATATGTCCATGTCCGTCGATCTCAGAGACTATAAGAGCTAGAGACTCCAGATTTGGAACATAAGCTCGCCTAATCCCTGGGCAGTACAAGTTTGTTTCAAATTATCGATAACACTCCGTTTTCGATATACACATGTGATCGATAACAACAAAACCTTGAATATCGAAAACTTTTAAACGTCGTTTGAAACATTAGACAAAATAATGAGAATCTGTGAATCAAATTTTCGATAACTCTTCCCGTTTCCGATATACACATGTGATCGATAACTACAAAATCTTGAATATTGAAAACTTTCTGAAGCAGTTTGAAAGAGTAGACGAAATAATGATAATCTGTGAATCAAATTTTCGATAACTCTTTCCGTTTCCGATATACACATGTGATCGATAACAACAAAATCTTGAATTCAGAACTCTTTATGATGCAGTTTGAAACATTAGACGAAATAATGAGAATCTGTGATATCTGTTATCGAAATCGGTTGAGAAACACCGGAGATATGGAAAATTGAAGTTAAGAAAGTATGCACTATACGCGTACACACACACATACTTGCAAGCAGTGACTGTACGCGCAAAGTATAGGGTTCAGGGTATCGTCTAGTCGGGATTTCTCGACTAGAGCATTCTTACTTGTTACTATTAGAGCTGCAAAGCTGGTAGAGATAGTTTATGTTTTGATTTTTGAGCGTGTGGGTGTTTAGAATACATCTCGGATGTGTTGTTGTTGGTGGTGCAACAGTGTTGCTTGTTGCTGTGACAGCTGTGGCTGAGTCAGCCACCCAACTCTCAACTTGTTTGTGGTTTACGAGTGTCTACTGTCTGGAGCTAATCGGCGGCCAGTGTGAGGCGTCGAGTCGAGTCCATAAAAGGCGCGTTTTTGAACAGATGACGCGTGGGGGTACTGTGAGCTAAGCTCACTTGAGCCGGTTCAATTAGCCCAAGGACAGCGCCGTCTCCAACTCTTGTTACACAATTAATGCAATACTATAGATATTTTATTTCTATTTCACTTCTTTACAGTGGCAACAATCGGAGGATAGCGAACGCAAGAAGCAAATCCGCTCGCATCTGTACAAGTTGCGCGAATCGCGTTTGAGGAATCTCTATAGGCACGAACCGGATAGCATAATAATGTCCGAACCGAACGGTAATACTCTTTCTGGCTATGCCAAGGATCCGCTGGCCACCAGCCATGGTGATGCTCTGCTCGATCAGAACTTTCAGAGCCTCAAGTCGAAGGAGGTGCGCGACTCGATGAGTCCCACTCACGAGCTTAAGTTCCATTCGATGAGCCTCACGCAGCCGAACACAACCGGCTGGGATGTCCAGACCTCGTCGGAGGTATCGCCCGACGGACGTGCCTACCGTACCGAGACGTTGGCCAAAACCGATGGTAAGTTCTCATCACAATTAATTAATTGTTGCGTCACATCTTTGTTCCCTGTACCCCTTCGAAGTTCCGAAACTGGGTACAGGGTCTTAGGGAGATCGGGTACCCTCCGGTACTCCAGTAACACTTTATTATAATGTAGTTAAGTTCTCTCTGTTTAAATCTGTGTTTAACTCCAACTCTGTTTGTTTGTATGTCTCTGTGCCGTGCCAACCACCTAAAAATCAACCTTCTTACTACCACCACTACCACCACCACAACCACCACCATCACTACCAGGTATTGAGAAGCTCAATGGTGGCGGAGTCGCTGAGTTCAAAGGTCGCAACGAGCAACGCTCGAGCGCCTCGCATCAGGGCGATGACAAGAACTTTGTGAAACAGGCAGCCGAAAGCTCCAATACCCATCTGCAGGAGAAGGTCGTCTTCGGCGATGAGAATAGCGGTCGTACCGAAATGAAAACGAGCTCCACAACCTCATCGTCGACTTCGAAATTTGTCTCGTCCTCCTCTTCCACCCGGGAGGTAAACGAGGATGAGCCGCGTTATCTGCTCGATAATCAGGAGCATCAGCATCACAAGCAACATCAACATCAACAGCAGCGTGAGCGTGAGGTGCGTGAGCGGGAGGTGCGTGAGCGTGAGCGTGAGGTTCGTGATCGTGAGGAGCAGCGTGTCCAGGAGCAGCGTGTCCAGGAACAACGTTTCCAGGAGCAGCGCTTCCAGGAGCAACGTCACCAGCGGGAACAGCAGGAGCGCGAGGAACGCTACTCGGAGAGTAGGGAACAATCGAATAGCACCCGGAACGTAGAGACCAAACAGCACTACGAGGAGAACAAGCGGTATGTGGATATGGATAAGGCATCGCCAGAATATCAGCAACATGTGCAGCATCTTATGTCACAGCCCGGTGAGATTATCTCCAATACGGTGGAGTACCCCAAGCCCAATGTCAAGATGATCACCACGGTGAAACGTCTGCCCGATGGCACCATTGTCAAGAACAAGCGCTATGAAACCGAGCAGATGTCCTCGCCCACCACGGAGACGTTGACTCGTCAGACTCAGAATCAAACGCAGCGACGCACCCAGGATGTACATCAGCAGCAAACCAAGCAGCAGCAGGGTCACCCTCGCGGTGAACCCAGTGATGTGGTTGACAATGCCGAACCGGTGCGCAGACCAGTTGACACCGAGGAGCACATCAAGCAGGAGAGCTATTCCACGGTGAAGAAGTCATCGTCGAGTCGTCGCTACTCAACCGAAACCACATCGGAAACTGTCGAACAGCAGTACGATGAGCCGCATCAGGCAGGCTCGCCGGTACGTCCCGATTTCGGCACACACGGATTTCCTTCAGTAAAGACAACGTCAAAGCCCGTCCAGGAGTTTCCCAACCAGCGTCCATTGACGCCCAAGCATAAAATAGATTTCTCCACCCATGGTTTTCCCTCGGTGCGTGGCAACAAGCCCACCCAAGAGTTCTTAGGTCAACGCCCTACAACCGAGGATGAGGAGTACATCGTGCACAAGTCTCAGACTTCCAGTCGCAATGTCAAGCAGAGCAGCAGCTCGCAGCGCACCACCGAAACGGAGTACGGAGTCGATGAGCAACATCCACCACTGCCGGTAGCTACGCCCAGCTGGGAGCAGCCGGCCAGCCCCCGACGTACCGTTGCCGATAATAATAAGCCACGTCCCGATCAAACCGATGCCGAGTGGGTCAACAGTAGCAAGTCGCATACGGAGCGCATCATTGAGACGCACGTGGAGCAGGAACCGGAGCAAGCTCGTCGTCAGCAACCGCTCCAGACTCAAGCACCGTCCAGTCCACGACGTCCTCAGGATCATGCCACACACGGTTTTCCCGCGGCACGCCATGCACCACGCTCACCGCTGGCCAAATCGCCGCCCCGTAAGCCCAACACCACCAGTGCTCCAGCGGGCAGCCGTACACCAGGTCGCACCAACGCAACGGAGACCACAACCACAACAACCACGACTCGCCGGCAGCTGCACAAGGAGCGCGAGGTGGATGCAGCCCATCGGGCCTTTGCCGCCTCGCTGCGCAGCAGCTCTCCGGCCGAGAGTACCGGCTCGACCGGCTCCCATCACGCCCAACCACGTCGCGACAGCGCTCATTCGGATCAACACCGCGGCTCAACATCGCGTGCCAGTGTCTCCTCGAACCGTACCTATCGGCGCGATGGACGCGAGGGCTCCCACGATAGCCATGCGCCGTCGGAGTCCAGTCGCATCAGCTCGACCACCGTGACGCGCCAGGTGGGCCCAGGTGTGCCCGCTACGAAGAGCGTGGGTAAAACAGTCGTTGCCAAGCAATCTGTTGTGAAGACCCGTAACGTTCAAGGTTCTAACGAAACAATCGATCTTATGCCGCAGCGTTCGCCCAAATCGCCAGCGCAGACAACAACAAAAACAACGACAACAACAACAACAACGATTGGCAATAAGCCAGCAGAAACTCCTTCACCCGTAACTCCGACAACTCCGAAAACTCCTACAGCTCCTTCAGCTCCTTCAGCTCCTCGCAGTGTTCCAGCTAGTCCCAGCACCGAGACGCCCAATGTGTCAGGTACGAATTAGTCCAACACACAACTCTCACACACAAACACACACACACAAGCTAATAAAATATATCTATATATATATATCTACCCACATAAACAAAATATATCTATCTCGGAAAATCCTATGTATATGAATGTATCCTTCAGATAACCAATCACAGTATACGTATGCTACTACTAAGCCAGCCGATATATTCTCTTTGCCACCTACTCCTCCAACACCTACTATTAACAACAACAATGCAACAACAACAACAACAACAACAACAACCCCAACAACAACAACACTAACAACAACCAAGAACCAGAACCAGAACCAGACAAATCCAAAAACCGATGACAACAATCACGAAATGTTAACAAAAACAAAGCTGAGCTCAAATGAAGCAACAACCACTGCTGCAACAGTTGCTCCCGTCATTGAGCCACCCTGTGTGCGTCGGCAATACTACAAGCTGGGTCCGTCCGATACGGATCTGGCACCAGAATCGGCCAGCATTGCCAAGGCGGTGACAAGTACTGAAACCCTTGGTAAGGGCATGAATGCATAAAAACCTATCAAAAAAAAATAAAAACCCTCACACACACACACAACAAGAGCAAGAACCAAGAACCAACAACCAATTACTTTTTCCTACAACATCACAAACCTATTATATAATGGAAAACCTTTGAAACTATCTTTACGACACGTAATACTTAATTTTTTTGGATTTTTTTTCTAATAAAAACTATTATACAAAATACAAACAAAAAATGCGAATGTGAAATGTTCTACACACACACACACACACAACAAATACACGGATAATTTTTTTTTGGGAGGGGGTAACCCAAATTACTAGAATGCAAAACTAACGGATATTCGTATAGAACGTTCATTATACGGAAACAAATTTTGGTTTACATTTGTCCTAAATGCAATCTTGTTGGCATTGTTGGCCTCTTCGGAAACCTTCTTTTGTAGTTGGAGAGTAAAATTGGAGTATTTGAAAATTACATTTTGTTTTTTTTTTGTTTCAATAAAGTAAAAATAATATAAACCAAAATTTGTTTGTCTATAAGAACATCTGTAATGAATATCAACTGCCTGCCAAGCCTGCCTAACCAACTGCCTGCCTGACTTATTGCTGCCTCACACACCTGCCTCTTTAACCACGTAGAGCAATTAACCGCCTCGACTCGTATGTAGCTGTTGTTGAAGTCGTCACTAATCCCAACCTATTAACGTAGCGTTTATGCAACTTTGTAGTTAGCACAAAACACGCACACGAACCACAAACTAGTAGAACGCGGCCCGTTCGTTTATGCCTTGACTCCTCCCACCCCCCAGCAGCAGCAGCAACGCCCAAGAGTCGACCACATGCACCCAACAGACCCAACAGTGAGGCACCCAATCGCACCCCATCAAGCAGCCCTAGAAAACCCAATCACAGCACTGTAGGCCCCAACGAGGACGATGAGCCAATGACACCGGCCAGACGCAGCTCGAAGTCGCCGAGCCAACTGCAGCGGGAGACCACGTTCGAGACACGTTTGGAGCGTGACTTTTTGCCCGAGGATGTGGCCATGATCGATGATCAAATATTTATCGATGAGAGCAACTTGGAGTTCGAGCCCCGAAACATGCAACCGCAGAGTCCAGCAAGGATACCAGCAACGTTTCCTTTAAAAGCGAAAGAGTCACCGCGTCAGAGTCCCGAGAAGCCCAGGGAGTCGCCACGTGCCAGCAGTCCCGAAAAGCTGCCAGCAGCTCTACCCAGAGAGTCGCCACGAGCAACTAGTCCCGATAAGCAGTTACCTAGGGAACCAACTCGTCAGAGTCCTGAGAAGCAGCTGCCCGCAGCAGTTCCATCACCATTTTCCAGTTACCCCGAGAAACAGCAACCCAGCTATCGGCCCCAAACTTCTCCACGTTGTAGTCCTGAAAAGGAAATTCCAGCTACAGTTGCCAAGCAGTCGCCGCATGATAGTCCTGAAAAGCAGATGCCAGGTGCGTCTTCCAAGGACTTCCCAAAAGTCAGGAGTACTCCCGAAAAGCAATCAAGTCCTGAAAGGCAGCTGCCAAGTCCCACAAAGGAACGTCCTGGAAAAGTTACGCCTGGCAAAGTCACCGATAATCTGCGTCAAAGTCCCGAAAAACAATTGCCAGCTTCGGCTCCGACAAAGCCCATGGATGAGCCCAATCCCAAACAGCAACCATCACACTTTATGGAGGATGAGCTTTTTAGAAACACAGTTAGTCATCGTGTGACAAACACAACGAAAAATCTTAACGAAGAATTCATAACGAACGAAAGTCAATATCAACCGCATTCTGGCAAGCCCCAAATATCCGAAACTCAGTTTCCCATTAGCTCAAGGCCCGATGATACCGATAAGCCTGCACCTCGCCAGACTCCTCAAACATCGGAGAACCCCGATGGTGGATTCATATCAAAGAGTCCAGAGCCGGAAGATCAAAAGCCCACATTCCGAAAGAAGGGCCTAACCCGTCGCGAGACTTTCGAGGATCGTTGCCGCAAAATCTTGGGCATGGAAGAGGATGGCGATACGCAGGGCAACTATACGCAGACAACCGATACGGATGATGATGAAACAGAAGAAAGGGAAACCACTACTAATGTGAAGGAGACAGAGACATTTGAGTTTAAGATCGAGGATTGCCTCGATGACGATGAGGATGATAGGACTCATACACGTGTTACCGAAACCTTTATAACACGCACGCAGCCTGTTATCAAAGTTGAGGAACCTTTGTCAGAGCCAGAGTTACCACAACGCAGCGATTTGTCAGAGACGGAGGAAATCGAAACGGTTGTCCGCACTGAAAAAACTATTGGTAAGAAGCCATCAAAGCCCTTATTTGACCAGGAAGAGCCACGTCCTACGACTGGTAGACAACCTAAGGATGAAGTAGAGACCCTATTGCCTGATGAAAAGGCAAAACCACTTCCTACAACTGCTAGATGGCCAAAGGATGTGGTAGAACCACGTGCCACAGCTCCTAGACAGCGTACAGATGACAGTCCACAACGTCCGGAACCAAGCCAACAACCCAAAGACGATGCGGAGTTCATTAATGTTGACAAGGAGACTAAAACGGTCACAACCCAACGTACTTTGAAAACGCCAGCAACCAAGTCACCATCACCGACACGGAAGGGAACGTGGCCATGCCCACAAAACGATAAGGAACCGCAACCAGCTGTAGATCGTAGACAGCCAAAGCATGTGGTAGAGCCACTTCCTAAGGACCTTACGGAAACCATTAATGTGAATGAAGAGACGACAATTGTCATAACGCAGCGTCCATCGAAGTCACCCTCGCCAACGCGCAAAGGATCTGTGCCTTGTCCTGAGGATGACCAGGTGACGGCGAAGCAGCCACGTCCTATCACTGGTAAACCTACCAAGGATAGGTCAGCGCCACGTCCTGGTACTAATGGGCAGCCAAAGGAGCCACACCCTGCAGGCGGTAAACAGCCCAGTGCACCGCATCCCAAGGATGATGCAGAGTACATAACTGAGGAGACAACCGTTGTTATAACAAAGCGTCCTGCCAAGTCACCATCACCCACTCGCAGAGAGCCGGAAACGAAGCATTTTGTGACCGAAAAAATCATCGATTGCAATGACAAAACTGTGCTTGAGAAGATCAGCAAGACGCAACGTACAATTGGCACCACAAGTGGACCCAAAAAGAAGCAACCCATTGACAGTGAACCGGAAGACAAACAGCCTGACTCAAGGAAGCCGTCAAGCAGCAAAATCGAAACGGAGCGACGCAATAAAACTAGCACCACCAAGCAGCCGGTGAGAGAGCCACAATCACAAACCGTTAAAAGTCCACGCAAGGAGTCGCTGCCCAGACGTGAGCCTGCTAAGCGAGACAGCCTGGTGGACGAAACTCGCAGCACCACAACAACAACAACTACAACTACTCGCAACACCACTCGAAAGGATAGCACTTCGCCCACGATCAAGGATCGTCTGCGCTCGTCGCCACGCAAACAAAAACCCCAAACGGATGACGTCGACGGGCAGACAACCTCGCCGGATACGAGCCCAACGCGTATACCCAGTGAGCGTCGCCGTTCGAGTAATATATCCGTAACGACGGAGATCATCATTGATCATAAGACACCAAAGACGCCCTCACCCAAAACGGAGCGCAAGCTAACGCCAGCTAAAGCGCCGATCAGTCCCATTCGAAAGTTGCCCGTCACCGAGCGCAAGGAGTCCGCTCCGGTACCGCGCGTGACGCGTCGCGACAAGGACAAAGTGACGCGCTCCACCAGCGAGAACGTTATCAAGGTGGTGAATGGCAAGCCGAAGTCCATGACTCCCGAGATGAGCACTTTGAATCCCAGCTCGGCACAGCGTCCCACCGAGCGCAATCGTCCCAGCAAGTGCTTCACCACAAAGACGATTAACTTAAGCGAACAGTTGATCAACAGCGAGGACATGGAGAACGTTATCATTGACATACAGCAAGCAAAGAGCTCGCGGGAACCCTCGCCAGATCGTATTGTGCCCACTCCCGTACACGCCTCCATGTATACGGATACGGGCAAGCCGCGCTATCCCGATGTGGTGCAGGAGCCCGACGATGAGCCGCGCAAGAAACCAGTGATCACCAATATACCCATATTCGAAGAGGAGGCCAACTCCTATGTGGGCTGTCAGATCTCGGAGCTGCGCAATCCGAATGGCATCGAAGCGGACATTCACGATAATCCGATGGTGGAAGCACCCCAGAGCTTAGACTACACCACCAATACGCCAGGCACTAATCAGCCGGGCATCGATGTGGATGAGTGTCTGTTGAGTGTGCACGAAAAGGTCTCCAAGTTCACCCACACCGCCGAGCAGGTGAAGCAGCCCAAAACGTCGACACCGTTTAGTCGCCAGTTCGACGAGCATGCCAAGGTCTCGGCCAGTGACGAGTGCCTGTTGAGCATTGACCAAAAGGTGGATCGTTTCCTGAAGACGGCCGAGAACATAACCAAGCAACCGCTGACAACACCCACTCGCGAGATCGAGCGTCCCAGCTTTGAGGACATCGATGAGGAGTTGCGCAAAGACGATTGCATACTGAGCGTATCGCAGAAGGTGCACAAGTTCATTGACACCGCTGAAAAGTTGGCGCCCACCGCACCACAAAAGTCTCCCAGGCTGGTGGCAAACATTGAGCGTCATATCTCGCGTCAGAGCGAACTGGAACTGGAGCAGGAATCGGAGCCGGAGCAGCCCTCCGACCTGGAGTCCGAGGAGCTGGTATCAAACGATGAACTACTTCCCATGACCAAAAACCACACCACAGCCATTGAGCTGAAGCGCCAAAAGGATATTCTCAATCGTCCATCGGTCTTTGGCCAGCGTACGCCCAAGCCCACACCCAGTGTTGGTAAATCCAGCACAACCCTAATCACCGAAGAGCGTAAATCGCAGCGCAATCAACCAACGCCACGTAATGTCACCTCCAGTCCACGTCCCTCCTTGGAGCAACCACGTAGCAAGCCAAGCGATACGGAACGCCACAGCACCACCAAGCGCAGGGAGCACATAACCCAGCAACAGTGGGTCATTTGCGATGATGTGGATGTCGAAGAGGGTCCAGTGCCCACTTCTCACAGCGTCAGTCCAACAGGACCCACAGGACCCAGCAAACGAACCACAAGCAAGCCAACGACAGGTAGTACCGCTGCACCACGCAAACCATCACTGGAGCAACCACGCGCAAAGCCATCGGCCAAAGAGCCAAGCGACTATCTCACAGAGACAGTGACGCGTCGCACCACCAGCACTACCAAGCATCGTAGCGATGTTGAAGTCGATGTGCCCAACCACCATGCTGGAAGTCCACAGGCCATGTCACCGGGCAGGCGCTCAACCACCAAGCCAACCACACGCAGCAACACTGCACCACGCAAACCTTCGCTGGAGCAGCCACGCCACAAGCCGACTAACAAAGAGCCCAGCGATAATCCGACAGAGACAGTCACGCGTCGCACCACCACCACCACCACGCGTGGTGAGCAATGGCTGCCAAGCGATGTCGATGCACCCACTCACAGTCCCAGTGGCAGTCCACAGCCTCACCGACGTACACCTAACGCCACCACTAAGCCGAACAGCGACTCCACTACCACCATCAACGACTCCTCCACCACCAATTCGAAATCCACTGTAGTTAAAGCGAGCACTGAGCACAGCACTACCAAGCATACTACAACAAGAACAAATCGAACACATAGTCCTTCAACTAACACTATCCTTGCCAGCTCCCCTGACACTGAACAACCACACGTTGAACCACTTTTAGAGCGCAGCCGTCCAAGCACCACCCAGCCGATACCCGGACGTACAGTGGCCTCGCGTCGCAACATCTTTGAGAAGCAATCGCCCAGCCCCAGTCCCAGTCCCATACCAAGCACTGAGCCCCATACCGGACGTCGTCCGTCCTACATGGATCACACGAAGAGCTCCTTGGAGCACATACGACGCGACTCCATTGAGTTCAATAAGACGCATTACTCACGCAAATCCTCCGTAGAGGATGCTGAAACTGAGCCACGCAATCCCAATGCAGCGGTCAAGTTCGATGTGCCACGTCGCACCTCGCGCCACAACGACTCGGTGGTGCGCACTACCAGCGTCAGTGAAGACAACGACATTGACATTGAGTCCATCTTTGAGCTGGTCACACTCGAACAAATGCTGGAGACGGTCACCAGCTATGAGCTTAGACGTCGCATACGCGCTCAAATCCGTTTGATCAAAAAGAACATGATTAATGCGGGGGGTAGTACCACCACTATCACCACCACGACTGTCAGGAGCAGCAGCTCTACGCCCAGTCGCAGCCCGTTGCCACCGAGACGTGAGCAACCTCAACCACAATCGCAATCGCAACGCGAACGCAGCCAGAGTCCACGCACCACCAGCACCACTACTGGCACCACCGGACATGGCAAGCCGCCAGTTAAGCCACGCGAGCGTAGTGCTAGTCCAACCCAGACACCACGTCGTCGTAGTCCAAGCGGTAAATCTAACATAACCACAACGACAACAACAACCACACGCACCACCAACAGCAGCAATGGACAATCGACACCAGATCGTCGCCCCAGCAAAGGATCGGGCAAGGCCAATCCCATTTGGACGGATCGCACCAAGGTGTTGCGTGCCACTGGCTCGTCATCACCCACGCCACGCAAGGGCAGCACCACTACAACCACCGCCGGTAGCAGCAGCACCACCAGCGGCAAGATGACGCGCAGCAGCAATATGACTAGCACGAGTACTAGCAGCAGCAGCAATAGCACTACCAGCAGCAAACGTCGCGAGGAGGACTCCATTACATCCAGCTATGGTGTCGGACCCACCGATGAGAATGGACTGCCCCTCTTTGGCATACGGGCGCTCAAGAAGAAGACACAGCCAATGGTGCCATGTGAGACAAAGCAAGGTAAGCCAGGGTTAGCAAGTGTTAGGAAGGGTTAGGAAGGGTTAGTACAGTTTAAGCTCCATGCGAGACAAAGCAAGGTAAGCAAGGGTTAGGAAGGGTTAGCAAGGGTTAAGTAGGGTTAGCAAGGTAAGCAAGGGTTAGGAAGGGTTAGGAAGGGTTCAGAAGAGTTAGGAAGGATTAGGAAGGGTTAGGAGGGGTTAGTACAGTTTAAGCTCCATGCGAGACAAAGCAAGGTAAGCAAGGGTTAGGAAGGGTTAGGAACGGTTAGCAAGGGTTAGGAAGGGTTAGTACAGTTTAAGCTCCATGCGAGAAAAAGCAAGTTAAGCAAGGGTTAGGAAGGTTTAGGAAGGGTTAGGAAGGGTTAGGAAGGGTTAGGAACGGTTAGCAAGGGTTAGGAAGGGTTAGTACAGTTTAAGCTCCATGCGAGAAAAAGCAAGTTAAGCAAGGGTTAGGAAGGATTAGGAAGGGTTAGGAGGGGTTAGTACAGTTTAAGCTCCATGCGAGACAAAGCAAGGTAAGCAATGGTTAGGAAGGGTTAGCAAGGTTTAGCCAGGGTTAGTACAGTTTAAGCTCCATGCGAGACAAAGCAAGGATTAGGAAGGGTTGGGAAGGGTTAGGAAGGGTTAGGAAGGCTTATCCAGGGTTAGTACAGCTTAAGCTCCATGCGAGACAAAGCAACGTAAGCAAGGGTTAGGAGGGGTTAGCAAGGTTTAGCCAGGGTTAGTACAGTTTCAGCTCCATGCGAATTCATTCATTTCTAACCACTCGCAGAGGTCACAGGCTATGTCATTGAGGAGCAATTCTATTCGGATGACAAATCGCCACCGCGTCACGAACGCAAGGAGCTCATCTATTCGAGTAATCCCGACGAGCTGGTCTCCCTCTCGCAGCAGCTGGAGCGCAAATCCCAAACGGATGCCAATACCAAGCTGCAGCGTGAACTCAAACTAATCGATGTCCAGGGCCAGTTGCCAGATGCCATCGATGCCATTGAGCACAACACAACCACATCGACGCGACGTGGTTCGGTCAAGGAGCTGAGCGAGCGTTTCATACGCAAGGAGTCGTCCGCTTCCAACAGCAGCACGCACATGCAAGGCCAGGCCGACGAGGACGAGACAGAGGACAGCGAGTCGAACGATGTGTGCAGTGTCATTGAAATGGAGGCGCCACAGATGCGTCAGCAATCGAGCAGCACCACCCGAACCAGCAGCTCCAGCACACGCTCATTCCTCAATACCAGCGGCGAGGATCGCGTCGTCAGCGGTGTCGATGATGTGCTCGAGCGTATGCGCAATGCCGACAATGGTGAGTGACGTCATGAACACCACACTTGACAACATGTATCCAACATTTCTTCTTACGCAGTGGTGGAGCCGGGCGACAGCAGTGAGGATCGCGAGGCACGTGCTTTGCTAAACAAATTCCTTGGCGCCAGCGTTATAATGCAAGGCGTGGAAACTATGTTGCCGGCGGGACAGCGACAGCAACAACCACACAGGGTCAGCAGCAACAACAACAACAACACAAACAGCAGCAGCAGCAATCAAGCGGTAAGTAAAGCAACCACCACTGTTCATAAAAAAAAAACTAAAAAAAAGTAATTGACAAGATCAGGATATGTTCTAATCGCGACTAAACGCTACCCTGTGAGCAACGCCAAAAACTTTCGTGAACTTTCTTTACTTAGTTAGTGCGATGATTACATGATTTGAAAGGTTCAAAGGTGATTTGATTTAGGTTTGAAAGTAATCTTAGTTTGCTGTCAACTTGCCAGCAATGCAAAATGGATAATGTTAATCGATATATATCGATATCGATCGTTATTGCTCTCAGTTTAGGGAAATAAACAAAGATTTTATCTAAAAAATAATATGCTTTGATTTGATGATTGAAAATTGAATCCTTAAGTTACATGTATGTAAGTAAGTATCATACAAATGATCATTAATATCGATATATATCGAATTTTATTTCCTATTTGTGTTCATAAATGTTTTAAATACATTTTTATTTGAATCGAATGCTCATTCCTCCTAGTTCTCTATCTTTTATCACAACCGAACAACACAACAAGTTGACTTTCGTTTACAGGGTATTCGACATATCCAAATGAGTTTGAGTGTTGCTTTCTTTTTGTTCTTGTTTTTGTGATGGACAACCCAACATAAGAAAAAAACCACCAACCCACCACGTGGGGATCAGCAATTGTCTGTGTGTGTCTATGAGTTACTCTCTTTCTATTCACCTATGCTCTCACTTTTGCGTTTCATGCGCTCTCTCACGCGCTCTGAGAGCATTGCTGCGCTGCGCTCGCTCTCAATCGCGCTCGCTCTCTCTCTCGCTCTCGCTCACACTCTCTCTGTTTGAGTTAGTGTGCCGTGTGCCGCAGCTGTGCGTGATATGATGTGCGCCTCTTCTTCCTCTGATTATGCTTATGCTTATGCTTCTTCTTCTTCTGCTGCTGCTGCTGCTGCTGCCGCTGGCCAGGAACGGGAATGAGCCGTCGGTCGGTCGATCGTCTGTTGGTCGGTCGTCGTCGTCGTCGTCGTCGTCGTCATCGTCATCATCGTCATCGTCTGTTAGCCGTTTCAGTACATACTCAGAGGCGGCATCGATCACTTGTGCGACTTGTTGTGTTCCCGATCAGTAAACTAGACGAGACAACAGACAAGACGAGAGGCGTGAGGCGTGAGGAGAAGCTAGACACACAATTCTCATCTTTAGACGGCAAAGTGCGAAAAAAAAAAAAACAATCACACAGAAAGAAAATCAATAGTAAAAAAGTAACAACCAAAGAAGGCAACTAAAAAAGAAAAGAAAAAAAAAGAGACAAGTTTTTTTTTTTTCAAATGTTATTTATGATACTTGTCCGTTGCTGTTGTTGTTGCTATTGAGTGCAGTTTTTTTTAAACGTTATTTGTTGCGAGCATAATAATTATTATTATTACTGTTGTTATTGTTGTTTCTTGTTATGCGGCTAAACGGTTTGCAGTCGAAACGCGAGTGTTTTCCACCAGCTTTGGTAAAAGCGGCCCAAAAGCAGAAGACAGCAACAAAAGCGGCAGCAGCAGCAGCGGCAGCGAACGGCGCGTAAGTGTAAGTGGAGATGGGTGGGGTGGAGCGGGGTGGGGCAGGGAGATGGGGTCAGCGGGTGGCTGGAGGAAGGGGTGGGTGGGGGGGAAGATTCAGTGGAATTGGCAGCTGTTGCCGCCTCGACAAAAATTTTGTTCTTCATTTCAAAAAAAAAAACAAAAAAAAAACAAAAAAAAAACAAAAAAAAACAAAAAAAAAACACAAAAAATATATATATTTATTTTTATGTTTTTTTTTGTCATATATTTTTGGTGTGCATAATTTTGTGGCAAGAATTTGGCTGTCACGACACCTCAAAATGCACCTGAAAGACAAGCACACACATACACACACACTCACACACATGCATACAGCCTAGAGATACATCTGAAAAGATATACAGATACAAAAGCCAAAAGTCAAGCATTTTCCCAGCCTGACAAAGAACGAAAAACGACAACTATTGAAAAAAAAACATCTAAATAATATAAAAATAAATAAATAAAATTCAAAGCAAAAGCAGGTGGCGTATGAGGGGTTCATGCGGGGGGATGTAAGGCGGGAGGGGGGCGGTGGGGTGAACAAGAAAACGGAAAATTTCGACAAAAATAGCGCAACGACGATGGCACTATTTATACGGACGGAAGAAACTTCTTCGTCGTCGGTTGGAGCGCCCAGTGGCCAGATACAGATCGAGCTAAAGATACACACAGATCGGCAGCATTAGCTATAGATATACACAGACACACACAAATGCTTTGTGCATTGCACTGTGGTTCGGTTCGGTTCGAATTCTTTCAACTTGTGCACCAAATACCAGCGAAAGAGTCCCCCTAGGCTGCTCTATATAGACCCAAAGAATCTCATGAATATTTGTATATTGTAGCCGAAAGGCACGACAAATATCTGAGGAATAGTTTCGGAGTAAACTCCAACAAGTATGGGTACAAAGGAATCGGTTTTCTATAGGGTTCAAGGTGCTTGCAACATTTTCAGAACCCATTCAAGCACAGAGCAAAGTGGAAACAATTGTCAAGGCGAAGCATCTCGAGAAGAAGCCATAAAATGCAAGAACACGCTACCTTTTCTTCTTCTTCTTCTTCTGCTGCTTCTGCTTCTTCTTCTTCATGTTCTTTATTTTGTTATCTCGTGTGGAGCATAAAAACTTATTCTTGGAACGGAGACATTCGTCAGCAGAAAAACGCTTAAGCTGCAACTTTAATCTCTTTTTGAAGAAGAAGAATGTTTAACAAAACTTATCCGAAACGGAGTTAGTTCCATAGAGTTGGTTCAAAGAAATATTCGTTGTGGTTCTTTAGAGATTTATCAGATCGTTCCATGCTAAACATAAAGAAAAATCTATAAGTAATGATCCGAGACGGAGTTAGTTTCATAGAGTTGGTTCAGAGGAAAATTCATTACGGATTTATCTTATCGTTCCATGTTCAAAAAAAAAGAAAACTCTATAAGCTAGTTTTGGTTCAGCTAGTAAGAGTTGGTTCAAAGAAACATACTCTATATGTAATGATCCGAAACGGAGTTAGTTTCTTAGAGTTGGTTCAAAGAAACATTCGTTGTGGTTGTTTAAGGATTTATCATATCGTTCCATGCTAAAAAAAAAAAAAAAACTCTTTAGTAATGATCCGAAACGGAGTTAGTTTTGGTTCAGTTAGTTAGAGTTAGTTCAAAGACATATTCGTTGTGGTTCTTTAAGGATTTGGAAGTTAGTTTCATAGAGTTGGTTCAACATTCGTTGTGGTTCTTTATGGACTTATCTTATGGAAGAAAGAAATATATTTATGGATTTATCTTATCGTTCCATGATAAAAAATAGAAAATTCTATAGATAATGATCCGAAACGGAGTTAGATTCTTAGAGTTGGTTCAAAGAAACATTCGTTGTGGTTCTTTATGGATCTATCTTATCGTTCCAAGCTAGAAAAAAGACTACTCTGTAGGTAATGATCCGAAACGGAGGTAGTTGCATTGAGTTGGTTCAAAGAAACATTCGTTGTGGTTCTTTAAGGATCTATCTAATCGTTCTATGCTAGAAAGAAAACTCTATAAGTAATGATCTGAAACGGAGTTAGTTTTGGTTCAGTTATTTAGAGTTGGTGCAAAGAAATATTTGTTGTGGTTCAATATGGATTTATCTTATCGTTCCAAGCTCAAAAAAAACTCCTTCAAGGATTATTAAACACATTTTGAATTTAATAAAAATTGAGTTCAAAAATGATAATATTTCTGATTTTAATGTTTGATTTTAGACTTAAACGATTCGAACAAATAAGAAGAGAAGACACTTAATCAAATATGGATATGAGGTTATCAAAAGTAATGTTCAGCTTTCTTGGAACATTAATTCGTTCCTTGTTTCCCGCATTATTATCATTATTATTATTATTGTTGTTATGATAATTATGATATAGTATAATTAAGCATTGCTTTCATATTGAGAGTCGTTGACTTAATTGCGAGTGTTAAGTGCAATTGTTTGCCTTTTTTGTTTTTGTTATTTTGTAGGTTTATGGTTCGACGCTGAACCGGTTTTTTGTGTGTTGTTTTTCTTTTTCTTTAGTAGTTTTTTAAACGCTTCAAAACTCATTCGAGCTCAACATGTTTATAATAATATTTTCTTGCAGCTACTGTATTGCCCCCCTTACTTACCCTCCCCAATCCCCCCCTTTAGCTTTCTTTCACTCCGCAGCTTCTAACGAGTAAAAGAAGAAGACGTTGAGCAAGTGGTTTGGTTTGGCTTCAGTCTTCAGTGGTTCAGTGTTCGGGCTTGGGTTTAGCTTTTTGTATTTGATTCGAAGCCGGTTTTAACTTTTCTCCTCTCCCCTCTCTCCTCTCTCTTCTTAGCCCCGACGAGCTAACTGTTTTGTCTTACAGCCATTTTTCCCAGCGTGGCAAATCTTTGCTTTTCTTTAGCTTCAATTTATATTTTTCTTTTTCATTTTCATTTTTTCTTTTTTTCTTCTTTTTTTTTCTTTTTTTTTTGACGTTTCATAATCGACATGAGTGTGTTCGTGTGCGTGTGTGTGCGTGTGCGTGTGTGTGTGTGTGTGTGTGTGTGCGTGTGTTCGTTCATCTTCTCGTCTCATTTCGCATTTTGCATGTCAAAAAAAAATTAGTTTTCTCTTCATGTGGCTAAAAATATGCAGCTAAATGCTGAAAATCGTTTTTCATTGTATTTTTTCTTTTTGGTTTTCCATGGAAAATTGGAAAATTGAAGGCTGTCAAGTGGGCGTGTATGTGTGTTTTGCTTGTTGTTGTTTTTTTTTTCAATTTTCGATTTTTCATTTCGATTTGCAAATTAAAATTTTTTCTCTTTTTATTTTTTTTTCTCTCTCAATAAAACACATTAATTTTCACCTGAACAACAATTTCTTTTTGTTGTTTACTTTAGACACTTTGAAAAGCATTAATCATATATGTTGTTGCAGTTGTTGTTGTTGTTGTTAGTGTTGCTGTTGTAGTTAGTGTTGCTGTTGTTGCTGGGGGACAGTGTCAAAGCCAATGCAAATTGTTGCTCAATTTGTTCGAGCTAGCTGAACAATAACAACAACAACAACACTAACAACAACGGCAATTGCTTGCATTCGCTTTGGTCAGCTGAACAACGACAACAACAACAACACCTTACTGTTGTATCTCTATTTTATATTTTTTTTTTTGTAGTTTTTTTTTTTAATTGTTTTGTGCCTTTGGGGCCTGCAATTTCCATTTTGATTTCCATGCTTGGTTGCATGCGATCACCATCCAATCCAATCCCCTTCCCCCACCCCCCTCCACCCCGCACCCCTTTCACCCACCCCCTTTAGCTGCAGCACAGCGACCCCTTTTTGTTCTGTTCTCAGCTGCAGCAATTTTGATGGGCTTTGATACGCTTTGGCGCAATTGTACCAAATAACTTGGCAAGCCTCTAACAACAACAACAAGTACAGCAACAACAACAGCAACAACAATAGCAACAACTACAGCAACAGCAACAACAACAAAGCACAAAGCAACAAACGTCACAAGTTGCCACAAATAAATAGAAAAATTATTATAAATAAATAAATTCAAAAATTTTATCTGCTTACAAATTGGATTTTGTTATAAAAATAAAAAGCATTTAAGTGCAATTAAGCATTGTTTGTTGTTGTTGCTCTTGTTGTTGTTGTTGCTGTTTGTTTGGCCCACACAGAAAAATAATAGAAACAAGTAAGAAGGCTCTAGTCGAGAAATCCCGACTAGACGATACCCTGAACCCTATACTTTACGCTTGACTAAACTTCAATGCTCCATATCTCCGATGTTTCTTAAGCGATTTCAATGAAAATTTCAAAGATTGTCATTGTTTAGTGTAATATTTCAAACGACGTTTAAAAGTTTTCGATATTCAAGATTTTGTTGTTATCGATCAAATGTGTATATCGGAAACGGGAAGAGTTATCGAAAATTTGATTCACAGATTGCCATTATTTCGTCTAATGTTTCACACTGCATCAAAAAGTTTTTCAAATTCAAGATTTTGTTGTTATCGATCACATGTGTATATCGGAAACGGGAAGAGTTATCGAAACCGTTGAAACAAACTTGTACTGCCTAGGGATTAGGCGAGCTTATGTGCCAAATCTGGAGTCTCTAGCTCTTATAGGCTCTGAGATCGACGGACATGACTATATCGACTCGGCTGATCAAGAATATATATACTTTATGGGGTCGGAGATGCTTCCTTCTGCCTGTTACATACTTTTGCACAAAACCATTATACCCTTTTTACCCATTGTCAATGGGATCAGGGTATAAAAATGTTTGGCACATTAATTTTTGTGTTTTCTTTACTTTTCTTTTTGTTTTTCGTTTTTGTTGCTTTTGCTTATTTGTTTGATGATTTTGCTAGTGAAAGATTCTAGAATTTACAAATATACATTTTGAAAAAATATGTTTTTATTTTGTTCTAGAAACTATAAATAGCGAAACATGAAAATTTATTTCAGTTTTCGTTTTTTACACGTGTTGCACAGTGTGACGAAAATTTCTCGCCTTTTTGGGTATACTATAAATAAAGTGTGAAAGTTTTATATTAAGAAATGGAAAGAAACGTTTTTTGTGTAAATGCGTACAACCAGAAAATATTTAAGAATACCGCACCCTTCCATATCCCACTCTCCCTCTCCCTCTCTCTCACTCGCACAGCTTCTTTCTCTTGTGTGTGTGTGTGTGCCTTAATAATCTCTGATCCTAAAAATAGCAACGCGTGTTTGGCGTCGCTCTCAAAAATGAATCGCATTGGCAACTCTTCAAAATATGTTCGGGCGGAAAAATAAAAAAAAACTTTGGGAAAATTTCTGAAAATCTCGAAAATTTGTTGATTTTTTTTCCTCTCTTTTGTTGTTGTTGTTGTTGTTGTTATATTTTGAAATATTGTGCTGGCCAAATTTGGTCAAATTGTTATAAACAGCCCAAAAAGTATTTCAGCTCGCGTTCGGGTTCGCTTTTGTGTTGGGTGGGGGCTGGTCGGTGGGTTGGGGGGTGTTCGGGGGGTGTTGCTGTCACTTTGTTGCAGCCACAAGGAAAAATGGGCTGAACAAAAAAATCGTCTGACGTAAAATATGAAATTTTCAATTCGATTTGATATTTTTGCGTTTCTTTTTTGCTGCGTATACTTAATGAACGTGTACTGCGTATACTTAATATATTAATATATCATTATGCCATTTAACCAACTTTTAACAATATCTTTGAACACTTTATTGATTTTAAGAACTTAAGTTTTAATTGTCCGACAATTCCAAGGGAATATTCACAATAGATATTCAAATATTCCGTTTGAGGAAATCACCAAAAAATCATTTAAAATTTGAATATAAATATATTTTAGTAGTAAAGACAAGTGAACAAATGAGAAGGCGTGTCGAAACGGTTTCGTGTTGATTGATTTCGAGCACTTTCGAGCACGTAACGTCAATGCGGCGTATGCGCAATATTTGCTTAAAAAGCATTACGCATACGCCAGGTATGCTGGCAAGAGCAGCACTTTGTTGACGCTTCTCGGTTTTTTTTCTTTCTTTTTTTTGGCTCATGGCTACAATTGGCAACAAGCACGAACAATACAGCCGGAAGAATAGTCTGGCCATGGCTAAGGACGACAAATTGCTTCGATGTTCGTTTTCTTTCTCTTATTTGTGCCTTATCATCGTTCGATCAGGGTCAAGCGATTAGAAAGAGGCTGAGAGAGGAGAAAGGTGAGGCTGGGGATGCTCAATTTATTTTGCTTTTAGCCTTTTTGCTGTGTGATTTTCTTTTTCGATTTGTCTTTAGCAATTTTCATATATATTTTTATACCCTGAACCCACTGAAAATGGGTAAAAAGGTATATTGGTTTTGTGCAAAAGTATGTAACAGGCAGAAGGAAGCATCTCCGACCCCATAAAGTATATATATTCTTGATCAGCCGAGTCGATTTAGCCATGTCCGTCGATCTCAGCGACTATACGAGCTAGAGACTCCAAATTTGGCACATAAGCTCGCCTAATACCTAGTTATTACAAGTTTGTTTCAAAATTTCGATAACTCTTTCCGTTTCCGATATACACATGTGATCGATAACAACAAAATCTTGAATTTGGAAAACTTTGAGACAACGTTTGAAACATTAGACGAAATAATGACAATCTGTGAATCAAATTTTCGATAACTCTTCCCGTTTCCAATATACACTTGGAATCGATAACAACAAAATCTTGAATTCAAAAATCTTTATGATGCAGTTTGAAACATTAGACGAAGTAATGACAATCTGTGAATCAAATTTTCGATAACTCTTCCTGTTTCCGATATACACATGTGATCGATAACAACAAAATCTTGAATTTGGAAAACTTTGAGACAACGTTTGAAACATTAGACGAAATAATGACAATCTGTGAATCAAATTTTCGATAACTCTTCCCGTTTCCGATATACACTTGGAATCGATAACAACAAAATCTTGAATTCAGAAATCTTTATGATGCAGTTTGAAACATTATACGAAATAATGACAATCTGTGAAAAATTTTATTGAAATCGGTTGAGAAACATCGAAGATATGGGGCATTGAAGTTTAGTCAAGCGTTAAGTGTAGGGTACAGGTCGGGATTTCTCGACTAGAGTCTTCTTACTTGTTCAATTTGTCTTTAGCAATTTTCATATATATATTTATTTTGTTGTTTGTTTTTGTTGCCGGCGAATGTGCTCATCGGTTTAATTTAGCCAAAAGAGCAAAAGAGAA
Source organism: Scaptomyza reducta (assembly GCA_035044485.1). NCBI lineage: Eukaryota > Metazoa > Arthropoda > Insecta > Diptera > Drosophilidae > Scaptomyza > Scaptomyza reducta. Next base: position 257,387 of record JAWNNV010000441.1, read on the forward strand.
GACGAGACGCGAAAAAGAAAACTGTGCAAACAGCTGGCGGCTGCTTTTCGACACGCACAGAGGGAAATCATTTCTCCCCGTTTGATAAACAAAACAAAAAAAAAAAATAAGTTTTCTTTAATTTGTTTGCTTGTTTTTCTTTTTTTGCAGGTGAAAACGACTCGCATTAGCAGCAGCAGCAGCAGCAGCTACAGCAGCAGCAACAAAGCTGCCAACACCAGCAACACAAGCAGCAACAACAACACTAAAAAGATCACATCCTCAGCACCAGTTACACGCACAACTTGTGACATCGAGGAAATTTGGGACGAGCAGTTACTTAGGCAATTGGTAAGTACAAGCATACAATTAACTAACCGACTAGAGATAGTTGTTTTTGTGTATATATGATTGTTGATTGTTGATTGTTGATTGTTGGTTTTGTTGGTCTAGTTGGAACAGGCCTCCACGTACGAGGAGCGTCGCAAGATCCGTGCACGTTTACGCGAACTTATGGCGGAACGCGAGGGTAAGTCGCAAAACTGAACTTAATGCCAAAAGCTAGCCTAAACACAAAACACATATATAAGCCAGCTACTAACAAATATAAACGGGATCAAACACTGGACAATGGACTATACCTACAATAGTATATAACTTTAGACTTTAGCTCAATCTCTCTCTCTATATTTTCTTTCTGACTATCTGTTGCTGATTGTGTTCTGTATTTGTATCTTGTAGATATGCAAACAGCGCATACTCGTAGCTAGACTAAACTTAATTAGAGCCAATTATCCAGGACAGGTATTGCAATTATCCATTTCAGTCATCTAATTCATAAAAGTCATTAAATTCATCAATTTTCATTCAACTTTCGTTATGTTTGACATTCGTTACATAGTTTTACTTGTTACTCGTTATACTTTCACTCGTTTCTTTCGCCAATCGTCATTCGTCACTCGTTGTCTCGTTCCAACGTTCAATCGTTATGTTCTCTTGTTGTTGTTTTCTTTTTGTTGCCGCTACTCGTTACTCGTCTCTCCCAAAATTTTCACTCGTTGCCTCTGCGTCAACGAGACGAGAGCTCTTTCTACTCTTTCTACAGGGCAGCCCTAGTGACGGGCCTGTTCCGAGTTTCGATCGCTTTTGTGCTTATTGTCTCTCCCACATTTCAACATTTGTTGTTGCCGTTCTTTTGTTGGATTTGTTTTTTATTTACACCATTATACATATAAATATATATCTCTCTCTTTCTCTTTTACTCTTTCCTCTCACTCTCTCTCTCTCTCTGCGTCATACACTCTCATTTATCGCACATATATATATATATATTTTAAATATAAATGCGTTAGAGCAAAAAGATTTGCAGGCAAGTGGTGCCAAGCAGGTGGAAGCCGAAGAAGAAAGCAGCGCCAGCGAGTATGAGGAAATAATTGAGGAAGTAACCGACTCCGACGACAGCAGCGACGAGGAGCAGCCGCAGCCCGAAGTGGCCAAAAAGGAGCTAAAAACAGAGTTGAAGCAGGAGCTTAAAAAGGAAGTTGAATCAAAAACAAGCACTAGCACCACCCAGGTGGAGCAAAAGTTGGCCAAAGTAGAGCTTACCAAGCAAGTAGTAACCGGTACGGCAGCCTCAACACTACCTCAAACTCAAACTCAGGTCGACGGTCAACAGGGTGAGTCGCTGTCAAAGTCACAACAGCCAGCAACAGCAACAGCAGCAACAGCAACAACTGCAACAGCAGCAACAACGAGTAGCCAAGTAGCGAGTAGAATAAACCCAAACACAGTCAGTAGTAGCCAAAGTAGTAGTAGTACCACCCAAGCAAAAGTTAGCAGCATAGTGAAAACCACAACGACTAAAGAACCACAGACAACAATGCCACAAGTGAAGCGATTGAGTGTGCCGCCCAAGGAGGACTCGGGCACGGAGAGCGGCGAGGATTTGCGTCTGCTGGCGGCCGGTCTACGTGATACGTTGCAGCAGCGCAGCGATGCGAATCGCGGACTCCTGGACGAGGTCACCGACGCCCTCACACGTCTCGAATGCTCCCTGAAGCTGGGTCAAGAGCTGGCCGTCGATGGTAGCCAACGGCAGGCGCTACTGTCGCTCATTGCGCGACTTCAAAGTGGACTCAGTGCACCCGAGAAGTTGGGCGAAGAGGCAGCAACAGTGGTGGAGAGTAGCGGATCGTTGGATCAGGATCAGAGCAGTCGTCAGCGTTTTGCGAAACGTCGTCAGCGGAATAGTCGCCATACGGTCGGCGTAAGTCGCGAGGAACTCGCCGATGCTCGTCGCTACATGGAGGACATGCAAATGCTGGAGACTCGTCCGTCGGCCATGTTGCCGCTGGAGAAGAATGCCAGCTCGGGTGCCATAGTAGGTGCGCCCGCCACCCAACTCTACCGGCCCAATCAGTTTGTGCCCCAAACACAGCAGCAGCAACAGTTGCAACAACAGCAACAGCAACCACTACAGCAGCAACAGTTGCAACAACTTAGACCGCCTGGCAGCAGCAACACTCCAGCCCGCAGACCGCTTTCGGGCGATTATGCTGTGAGTTTTACCAACTATGCCGCTGCCGTACCAGCCGAATCTTCGATGCAACCGAATCGGTTTGCCAACGGCAAGAAACAGCTGATGAAGCGCGCCAATACCATCGATATACCCAAGGCGAAGTCAAAGCTTAATGCCGACTGTGACACAGACTCCGAGTTGGAGGATCAGAGTCGCGCCAGCAATGTGGGTCTCAAGCGAGCGGTTCAGGTGAGCGTCAAGCGACGCGTGCAACATGTTGTGCCACCCTTCGAACCGAAGACCGAGAACGATCACAAGTTTCTCGCCTTCATCAACAAGCAGAGTCATCAGGGTGGCCTCGGCTGGGCGGGAGCTCGATCCGTCTCGAATTGGACGCACAAGTTTGGCAACATCAAGCACACCTTTGAGACGGGTGAGGCGGCAACGGTGACGAAGGGTAAGCCGCCACAGCCGCCGCACAGTCATCAGCAGCAGCAACAGCAGCAGCAATATCAACAACAGCAGCTGCAGCAGCAACATCAGCAGCAACAGCAGCTGCAACGTCAGCAGCAACATCAACAGCTGCAACATCAACAACAGCAACATCAACAACAGCAACACCAACAACAACAGCAGCAACATCAGCAGCTGCAGCAACAGCAGCAACAGTTGCAGCAGGCAGCGCTGCTGGAGCGTCAGCGACGACAGGACCTCGAGCGTCAGCTGCGTCTGGAGCAGGATGCGCGCTACGAACGGGAGCAACGAGCGCGTGCGGAGCGTGACTACTACGAGCAACAGTTGCAGCGCCAGCAACTTGAGCGACAGCAGCAACTCGAGCGACAGCGACAGCAACAGGAGCAACTAGAGCGACAGCGGCGGCAGGAAATGGAACTGCGCATGCAACAGCAGCGTGAAAGAGAACGCGATAGAGATCAACAGACAACGGCAGCAGCAGCCAACAATCCACCACTCAACCAATTTATACACGCACCACAATCCGTATTTCGACCCATTGAACAGGATCAGCTGCCGACTCCCAACATATACAAGCCCATAGCACAAAAGTCCAACAACAACAGCAACAGCTGGCAGCCAGCAACAACAGCGAATAACAGCCGCCATAAACAAACAACAACAGTTGCTGGCACACCGCAGCAACACTTGCAACCACGTCCCAGCTATAGCAATACACCCTCGCCAGCCGGCTCGCCCATCGGACTACCCTGGGTGGCGAAGCCTCGCGTGGACAACAGCGATTTCAAGCGCAAGGCGCATCACTTTGAGGAACGCTCCTTGCGCGACAATCTTGAGCAGCAGCAACATTCACCCAATGTGTTTGTGCAGCGACACAATTCGTTGCGCTCGAAGGGACTACCGGCGGGTTTGAGTGAGTTCAAGAAGCGACCTTCGCTGCCCAATGCCATGGAACCGGAAATGGAGTTTTATGCCTCGCGTTCAGCAGCACAACAACAACCACCGCCACCAACAAATATATCCTTTACGTATGCAGACTACTCGCCGGTACGTCGGGGCCCAACAAACCTGAGCAACTATCGCAGTCAACCCTGTTTGAGTAGCGCGGTCCTTGAGCCACTCACCAATCCACTGGCGGCGCCACTCGTGCTGACCAATGCGAATCCCACGTACTTGCCACAGCGTCAGCTGGACTTTGCCAGTCCGATAGACAGCCCCACCAGCTGCATGACAGCACCTCTGATGACCGACAATACGGATGATGATCTCGACCTGGATTCGGATCACAATATGCACGAGTATCGTGCTGAGATTAAAGTGATGCGTAAGCCGCGTAGCCAAACGGCAGTTACCGTTGCGGGACGACGTACCGCGCATGTTAGCGACGATGAGGTCTTCGGCAGGAACTCCAGGGAGGCCAGATCCTTGTTGAGCACCATGAAGCAGTTGGGCGGCAATGGCAGCAATACCAACAACACTAACAAGAACTATAAAAGCCAACAACCATCACCAGTCACGCCCAGTTCACCCAGCAAGCCGGGCTGCCTCTCACCAGACGGTCGCCTCTACCAAGCACCACTGGTAGAGCCACTCTTCCCGCAGATCAGTAGCTACGAAAGCAATCGCCAGCCGCAGTTTATAGCACAGCCAGTGCACAACTATGCCGGCGAGACACAGAACTCCTATGTCGTCACCTATCCGCTGGATGACTCGGCCGATGAGCTGGAACCCGCTTCCACCGTTAGCTTGAATCGATCGCGTCGCACCTCGGAGCATTCGAATGCCAGCTCGGTGTTGTCGCACACCAGCTGGACAGCGAATCCGATGCATGCACCGCCACAGCAGCAACTGCCACGGGAGCAACTATCACGGGAGCTACCACCACAACAGCAACTACCACGGCAGCTACCACCACAACAGCAATTACCACGGGAGCTACCACCACAACAGCAACTACCACGGGAGCTACCACCACGGGAGTTACCACCACAACAGCAACTAACACGGGAGCTACCACCACGGGAGCTACCACCACGGGAGCTACCACCACAACAGCTACCACCACGGGAGCTACCACCACAGCTGGTACCGCAACAGCAGCTACCGTTGCGGCAGCTACCACAACAACAGCTACCACCACTGCTGGTACCGCAACAGCAGATACCGCAACTTCCCGCACAGGAGCTACCACCACCAGTCGATCGCAGCAACAAGCCGCAGCTGGGCCCGAAGCCAAAGCCACAGCCAGTACAGCAACCAGCAATGGTACGGCCAACACCGCCAATGCAGCAACCTGCGCCGGTACAGCAACCAACGCGACCTCGCCTAAGCACGCGCAGTCACACCATCAGTGAGAGTAGCGGCAGCTATGAACCTAAGCCGCTAGCTCAGCTACTGCGTCAGACCACCATAGAGCCAACGAACCTGGGACGGTTTCAGTCGCAGCAATCGTTGAGCGCCACGCGACAACAGTTGCAGCGCGAGCAAGAGTTGCAGCGAGAGCGTGAGCTGAGCGAACTGCGACGCAAAAGCTTGGGCAATGTATTGGAGCAGCGTGATATACAAATGGAATACAAATCGTCCGCACCGGCCGATACGCCCGATATAGTGAAGTCATCGCTGCCCAAGGAAAATGCGCCGCTGCTTAAGAAGTTTGGTCCACCCCAAAGACATCATTATGTGCCCAATGCGTATCAGAGTCCACAGCTAAACAAGAACACGAGCGCGAGCACGAGCAGCATCAGCCACGAGCACACCAGCCACAGCAGCACTACCAGCATTACAGTACAGCACAAGCAGGCACACCAACCCCTGATTGTGGAAACACCAGCTACACCACAGCCGCAACAGCCAGCGCCCGAGGATCAGATACCACGCAACATTGTCTTCAATAATGTCAGTGCGTTTAGTTCGCTCAATCGACGCAGTCAGCAGGATGAGGAGATTCAGCTACAGCAGAGCAATGGAGGGTCGCGTCTCAATCGTCTCAGCAAATGTGATTCGTGGCATCAGATCTGTCAGCAGCAACAGCAGCAGCCACAACAACCACCACAACAGCAGAGCAATAGTAGTAGTAGTACCGGCTCACATAGATACCATAATCCGGCGGTACCGGGCGAGCTGAGACGCTCCAAATCGGGCCACTCACTGGCCGTACCCAAGCTGTACGAGGCTGGCATTAACAAGGAGCAGCTGGGCGAGAAGCAGCGCACCGTTGCCGCCTATTTCTCGGGACAGAAGTCACCCACGGGTGGTGCACAGCTGGAAGAGTTGCGCGCCCTAACTAGCAGTACCGCTATGACAACAACCTCCTCCTCCGCGTCTAATCGCAAATCGGTGATAAATCGCACCAAGACCAGTGAGAAACTATCGGCGGCACGTAAATCGCTCAGTTCGTTGAACTCCACGTCGAATGGTAATGTCTCGGGACTCGGTCTGATGCGTGGCGGCCTCGCAATGGCAGGTGGTACTGGTGGTATTGGTGGCATTGGTGGTGGTCTCAGTCGCAGTGCTACCATGCCCCATATAGCGAATCTCAATTTGCTGGACGAGAGCAATGTGGAGGATGCATTCGAGCAGCTGATGCTGGGCGCTTAGGCGCCAATCGATAGATCGATAGATCATTTATCATCGATAAGCTCGTTTGATTGGTAGACAGGACACACACACACTCACACACACACACACACTTACACACTTACACACTTACACAACGCAGCCATTCCAGTTTGAGCCGCCCAGCGAGACGCAACTGGACCCAACAAACGACACACACACACACACACACACACTCAGATAAATCGATAAATCGAGCAAACGAAGCCGAACTGTAACTGTACTGATTACCGATTACCGTTTTACCGTTAACTGACTTTACTGTTAATACTAGTAGCTACTGTTATTTGAACGTAGGCTTAGCTTAGGCTTTGTTTTCTTCTTGTTCGTACCAATCCAGCCCACTTCTAGTCAGCGAAACGTTCCACTCTCGTTTCGTTCCGTTTCGTTTCGTTTCGTTTCAATTCGCGTTTTGTTCGTGGTGCTTTTCTGTTTCGACGAGTCCTACAACTTAGTTAAAGGAGGGACCACATGCGGGGTTTTTTTTGCTTTATATCAGACGTACACACACACACACACACACACACACACATAAACACCGGCCGAGTTGAGCGTTGCAGGATGCCAAGAAAACCCAAAAATAAAAACTGAGCAAAAATATGTTAAACTGCAGCCGCCGAATTCCGAAGAACTTAAAACTAAAGACTTTGTGAGTGAGCGTCAACTATAACAAAAATCAAAAATCAAAAAATACACCAATTTGTAAAAAAATGCCCAAAACAGCGTTGCCACCTTGTTCATTTCGCGCGTTCCATGTACTACCATTTTTTGCTACACCCGCCCGGCCTAACCGCATTTTCAATACAATATACTATATATATATTTATTTATTTCTTTTTTTTTCATTTTCTTGATACATATTTTCGTATATTTGTTATCTATACCTTTTACAACGTTTTTGCCTGCCGTTATTTCTACAATCCCATCCCAAACAAGCAGAAACTGTACAAAGTTTAGCAAGCGCTTTAAACGTTTTTTTTCCCGTTACGTTTCGTTTCGTTTCGTTTCGTTGCGTTGCGTTACGTTCCGCTGGCTGGTTGATTGGTTGGTTTCACACACATACACACACACACACACACAACACACACACGAGTATCCCATGTTGTCCCTCCTGTTTCTCTCTCAATGTTATTGTTTTTTATGTCTCAGTCTTTTTTGTACATACATTTACCCCATTTAAGACCAGAAAACAAAAGCTCAGAGTCCTGTTATACCACAATTATATATTTTTTGTTTGTTGCAAAACAGCTCAGCTGCCCAGTTTGCTGTGCTGGCTCTTTACTTGGCTTTCCACACACACCACCACACACACACACACACACACACACACACACACACACACACACACACACACACACACACACACACACACACACACACACACACACACACACACACACACACACACACACACACACACACACACACACACACACATACATATATACACTTTTGTTTTTGTTCGCATGTTTTCTATTCATTCGTTTCATGTATTTTGTATTTTTAAAAAAGGAACGTTTTTTTGTGCATGTCTGTTCGTTCCTTCGTTAAGATTTTTGTGTACTCGCAAGCTCGCATACAAAGAGTTTAAACAATCTGGCAACGTCACCAGCACCACCAGCGTCACCAGACACCAACCACCAATATCGCCCAGCAGAGCCGTCGCAACATTAATTCCGATTTTCATGCAATTTTTTTGTGTGTGATTTTTTTTTGGAACGTGTGGCATGGAACAGCCGCTTGGCGTGTTTCTTTGCCGCAGCAATATTTTTTTATACTTTTTGTTTCTGTTTTGTAAGTAGCTCAATTTGTGTAGAGCTGACATTTTGTATGACTAAACCAAAAAAAAAATATATATATATTTTTTGCAAATGTAATTTTGCTATATACGTGTGTTTCGTTTCGTTTCGTTCCGTCACGTTTGTTGCCTGCTCTAGAATAGTCTAAGCCAAGATACAACAACATAAATATAAATTTAATTAAACTGAATAATATTTCTAACCCTATTTTTTTCCCTAACCTTTTCAATAATTTTAACAAAATATTTCTAAAAATAATATAATGTTTGAATAATGTTAAATTACAATTTATTTTTTAAGTCTGCATGCTATTTGACTAATTGTTGTAATTATTGCTTTACTTTTTCTTCCCCCCAACCGCCACTGTTTTTTTTCTTTCCTTGCCAATTCGTCTAAAACCTTTCTCCATGCAGCACAACACAAGCAACAAAGCTCAACGACCACTGAACGCACCGATACCAAGTCAAAAGATGGCGGCGCGGTTGTCACCACAACAACAACAAAAGGTATCGATATCGATGCCACTCATATTTGCGTAACGCACATTAATCGAAATACTCATTTTAGTTACCACACGCACGGTGAGTGGCAACGCTGCCACGAAGAACATTTCGCCGCTGGCCAAGTTTAAGCAGCTTGACAAGGCAGCTGCCCAGCAGCAGGCTCAAAAGTAAGCTACAAAATTTCCAAATACAAATACATATATATGAACATATTAACATACTTTCATACATAACACATAAATCATATATACCTATACATGGTCAATATAATTTTGTAGATCGCGCACACTTGTCAAAAGGAAAGCACACAAAATTTGATATGGCAACGCTCTCACCATAAATATTTTGTCTGCATTTCTCTTGCACACCCACACACACACATTTGGTGCGGGATCTCTCATCCAAACACTTACACACACATACATATATACTTAAACACCTACTCAATCACTTGTTTCGCCTTATATTTGTTTGTATCCATTTTCTGGTGTTGGTAATCGGCAAAAGTAATGTCTAATGTGATATATAGATTCAATTAGGTAAATTTTCAACTATGTCTCTCTTTGTCTTGCTCTAGTTACTGGGACTGCGTTCGCAGCTCATTTTTACTCTTGTCTCTTGTCTCTCCCTGTCTCTATCACACCCACATTTCTTTCTATCCAAGCAACAAGAACCGTAAATATAAAACAAACAAACACACACACACGCACAAAACCAAACATACCGTTAGTAATAGCGTTAATATTGTAGGAATACAGTGGTCGTTCGCTAATTGAAACAATTCAAAATTAATATTTAATATTTTTGCCTTTATTTCGAATTTCCGAACGTTCACTGTGTTGGTTATAATTGTTGTTGTTGTTTTCCTGCTAACACAAACCCACACAACACACACATAAACGAGCTAAAAACAATTCGAACACCAAAAAAAAAAAAAGTTAAATAAAATACAAAAACAAACTTAGAATACAATAAAAAAAAAAAAAAACAATTTTTTTGTGTGAGTTTCGCTAAAACGTCTGCCCCTCCAACCTTGAATCATTTGTTCAGATCATCTCCAACAACAAGCACACCCACGACCCCCGGCGGTTCAGCGCAACCGTATTTCAAATTTACCGATCCGGCATTAAATGCGCGCGCCGCCACTGTCAAGGATCAACTTCTGCAGTGGTGTCAGCACAAAACGCAGGAATATGAGGTATCGAAAACCTAAAAAATACCAAACAAAAATACCTAAAAAAAACCAACAAAAAAAAAACAGCCCAACGCAAACGCAAAGCCACAGCCATAGACCGTTATTTGTTTTATCCCTTTTTGATTTGATTTTTATACATTTTATTTTTTTTTTTCGTATTTTTATGATTTACTTGCCGTTCGTTTTGATAACAAAATTCTAACGCCTAGGTCCAACATAAAAAAAATAAATAAAAAATAATAACCAAACAAAAGAAAACAACAAAAAAAAATTAAATCGTAATTACAACAACTAAACAACGCCTTAACCTTCGGCTGAGCTTTTGAGCAACTCATATACACATGCATACACACAAAAAAATACACCCACACACACACACACACAAACATACACGCATTTAGAAAAGCAAATACAACGCACGCTAGCAGTTTGCCTTTCCAGAAGGCTGGAAGTGGAAGATGATGAAGAAGCAGAAGCGCAAAATACTATACTCTCCTGTGTAAAGTAACTGTAAACGTTACTCTTTGATGCTTTCTTAACGCTTTAATATTATTTTTGTTGTCGTTGTCGTTGCCTTTTGCTTTTGGGGGCTGGAGCTTACAACAAATAAAAAAAATAATAAAAATAATTGCTTACTTGCTGCTGCTGCTGCTGCTCATAAGAAAATAAACAAAACAGTAAAAAAAATTTAATGACATTGACTGAGTTGTTATTTGCCCACTGCCACCCACTCCCCACCCCCCCTCCCCTTGGAACGCACTCATCACAATGTATTTCAATGTTATTCACAGAACGTCCAAATAAGCAACTTTAGCTCGAGCTGGTCAGACGGCTTGGCCTTTTGTGCGCTAATACATCATTTCTTGCCAGATGCATTTGACTACACTCAACTAACCAAACAAACGCGCAGACATAACTTTGAGCTGGCCTTTACCGTTGCTGAGTGAGTACATAATGTTAAACGCCGCCCTCTGTAAGAACTAACAGTTCGATTCGCTCTCTTTTGCTAACAGTGAGAAAGCTGGCATAGCGCCATTGCTGGATGTGGAAGACATGGTGGAGATGAGCCGACCCGACTGGAAGTGTGTCTTTGTCTATGTGCAGAGCATCTACCGCCGTTTTCGCAATTGCCAGTAAACCAACAACAACCCAACATTAACAACAACAGCACGTGGGCCTCAACAATAACAACTATGCAATAAATTTTAAGCAAGCAAAAATTTTGGAGAGAACTCCCCTGTTTGTATACCTTTTTGGCATTTCGTGTTGGAACACACACATGCATCAACCTGTTTAACATGCATACATAAAACTATATCCACCACATCTACTTACTTACATATTATGTACACCACAAATGGCAGGCTCGTCGAATTGAACAGCAAAAGGACATTTGATACGTTTTTTGTGTTTTGTTTTACTTAACACATTATTATATATTTTTTTTTTTTACTATTATCATTATTATTATTATTTGTTATTGAACTTAAAACAAAAACTATACAATAATTGTTGAATTTTTTGTCATAATTTTAATTATAAAGAAAAAAACGAGCAGCAATGAATTTGCATGCCGGAAACTTTACTAACCCCGCTGAGTTTTGATGAGAGAAAGAGAAAGAGAGAGAGAGAAGTTATGATGTTTCTCAACTTTTAAGCGAGCGAAATTATTCGAACAATTTACTAACTCGCAGCAGCGGCAAGCGAAATGCGATATCAAACATTAAACATATACATAAATGTATCTACAGCTAATATTAACATTAAAACAACAAACAAAATACCCAAAAAAAAAAATAACTGTTTTTTCTATTGAGAGGTTAATTTGAATGGAACTTAAGTTGGCTTTGAATTTCGCTGTCAGCCGGAGATGTGGGGAAAAACAGTATGAAAATTTATTTTAGACATGCTGTGAAAGTCTAACGTTAAGTTTTGTGTAAAATGTCCAAACAAAATTACGTGTGAAATTCGTGCAGCCAAACTTTCGAACGTTACGTGCGCGCCGTTACCGAAAAGTCTTTAACCAACACCAAGCGCAAACATTGAAGAGCGAGAGAGAGAGAGAGCGGAGAAAAAGTGGGGAAGAAATGGCGCAACGGGAACAACAGGATATGCAGCAAATATCGGAGGCGACAGCCTTACGATTACTAAGGAGCATTGCTGCCGGCAACTCTCGGCCGCAGACCAGTCCCCAGATTCTGCAGGAACCGGAGAGTAACGGTGCCGCCTGCTGCAGTGCGGGTGTTTGTGCCGAAAGGCTTAACGGTGTTTTGCCAGCATCGGGCAGTTCGGGTCAGCAGGCCTCCCAAGATAGCGTTCACTCGGCGAATGAGTTCGGTAATTCGTGCCGCATTTGTCGCTGGAATCGCAGCGACATGGAGATCATAACATGTCCCTGCAAGTGTAAGGGCAGCGTGGTGAGTTCAAACACAATAGCAAACACACCATTCTGGAACGATTAGCGAACGATAATCGATACTTTCTTTTAGGGCTATATACATTTGAAATGCTTGAAGCGCTGGATAATGCATCGGCGCGATAACCGCTGTGAGATTTGCAATGCACCGTTCAACATAACGGCAGATAGGGCGAGTGTGGTGCAAATGTTGCGTGCCTTCTTTTGTGGACGCTGCGCCGGCATGATTGTGAAGCATGTGCTATTCAGCGTCTCGTTGATGCCGCTCGCCAACGTGATACTGCAGCAGGTGAGCACAGGTTGTCTATGTTGGCGTCGGCTGCTCTTGGGCCACATAATACCAGCTTATTTGCGGTTTTTTACTTGTGTACAGGTGCTGCATTGCATGGATAACTTAAACCAGGGCAGCACTGAGCAGTTAACGGTGCATGAGGTATTTTTTGCGTCGTGCGCGCTCCTCACATCCAGTGCGCTCTTCTTTCACTTTTTCGAGTTTGTGACGACACGATTCCTGCTTATTCGTAATATATTGCGGCATTGGTGGATGTTCGGTAGCACCAACGATTTTGGCCTAGTCGAGGTTGAAGACGACGCCTTTGACCTGTTTTAAGCAATTGGTTAAAAGAACCAAACAGAGTCGATCAATCGAACAAAGTTCTTGCAGTCAGAGACCTTGCAATTTATCTTAAATTCGTATTTATCAATTATTAAAGATACTAGAATAACAGCATTTGGATTTGGTTGTGCATTTGATTTGAGTTTTACGGTCAGTTTGGAAAAGTTCCGCTGAATGTTCGCTGTTAGCGCAAAAATGAGTCTGTTAACGCACATTAAATGCTCCGCAGCAAAGCCTGTTAAAAGGCATAAAGTATCGATTGTAATTTTGGTTTGTTGGTTTAGTTCGATTACCGCTGCGGCTGCTGCCATCCCCAAGTCAAATAATAAATCTTTTTGGCATAATACTGAACCATAAAATAAGTGTACTACATTAATTACAACTATTTGTACACTGTAGTGAACACGTGAACAACAAATAAATGCATACGAAATTGTGTAAGTTCTCCAGCAGCCAACTATTTAGAATATATATATTAAGAAATCAAGTAACAAAATCATCAAGTTTTGACTAGTTGTGCAAGTGTGTGTGTGTGTTTGTGTGAGTAACAAAGAGCAACGCGTCTCAGCAGAAGCACCAGTGAAATTGCCAACAGCTGCTGAGTTCGCTAGGCGAATACAAAAAAAAAAAAAAGAAAAAAAAAAATCAAAATAAAAAAGGAAAGGAAAAACGAAGAACGACTTAAAAGAAAGTGAAGTAAGCTGGTGCTGGTTATGTTGGTTTTTGTTTGTGCTGCTATTGCGCCTCTGTTAATGTTAACAGTAACTGTAAGTGAGTTCGTTTAGTGTATGTGTGTGACATTGCAACTCATTAACAGTTTAGATTTGACTACCGACGGGCACGTGTGGCAAAAAAAAAAACAGTTTATCTATTTTTTTTTTTTTTGTTTTTATTATTTTAATTTTTCTTTTGTGCTTGTTTGACGAATAATCGCGCACCTTTCTAAAACTCAACGAAACTTGTTGCAGAGCTTACCCACCCGCAACCCGCAACCCGCCAAGCGAGTTTCGTTGGTTCTTTGGTTTTTCCAGCTTTGAAAGCAAATAAAAAAGAATACGTAAAAACGAAAAAAAACTACACCGCCAACAGCAACAATAACAACATAAAGGAAAATGGCTGCACAAGAGCAGCTATTGGCTTCGATGTCATCGCCCCCTGAACAAAACAACAACAACAGCCCTGCTTCACTGTACAATCAGACATTGATTGCCATTGTCAACGGAATGGACTGCAAAGTGTCCACTCTGAAGCGCATCAGCAAGCTGGCAGAGTTACCCCTCAATCTTCTCATCGATGTCTACGAGCTGGTAAGTCCTCTCCTCTTCTTTTTTTCACCGTATCCATGTATGTATGTGTGTGTGTGTTAGTGTTGCACTAGTTGGGCTGTTAAGAGAATTCTCATCTTTTTGGCGAATTGTTCGTAAAAAGGTATTTTAATAATAAGAAAAGTTGTGAGAGTACGTAAACATTTCTAAATGTCTACGCATAAAAAGTGAAAATTCGTCTGCATGAATTTATGTATGTGTATGTGTGTGTGTGTGTGTGTATGTCTGTATTTTGACTTAAGTCAATGTTACAACACTTTGTTGTTGTTTGCATTTTGACATTTCGTTATCGACGAGTCTATAAGATCAAATCGCACATTGATGGGGCGATGTCGGCAACAGGACGAAATTAAAGTCGCGCTGTATATTTGTTTGTATTATGTTGCATTGTTTTTATTTACTCTGCCGTTAGTTGGAATTTGCGATTTGTTTGAGTTCATAAAGCTCGTGCAAAAAAAAGCTTTCCGCTGTTTATGTTTACGCGTCGTCGTACCTTCTCGATAACTGCACACAGCTGGCATAAACACACCAATGCATCTGTATGTGTATGTGTATGTGTATGTGTTTGTGTGGTGTGCTGTGGTGGGTGTCTGAATTTCAGCTAAAAAAAACACATGTCATATTATATCATTGATACTATTGGCACTTTTATGATATTATGTTTGAAATCAATTTTTTGTATAAAAGTCGAAACTCTATATAGATATTATATACAAGAAATAGCATTTCTTTGGAAAGGGCATATCATCTTTGTCTTTAATAAAAACAAACACACACGCACATACGTACATACATACAGTTAAATGATTGCCTGTCATAATAGCTTTGCAATTGCAATTGACTGCAAGCAGCGACAACAACAACAACAACAAAAACAAATGCATGCAGCATTTCTTGCCTTATTGTCGCCATCTATAAATAGCGCATTTGCGCAGTCGGTGCGCCCTTTGCATTTCTTTTCTCTCTCTCTCTCTCTCTCTCTCTCTCTCTCTCTCTCACTCTCTTTCGTGTGTTTGCACATCCTCGAGTGCAGGTGAGTTGTTCAGCTTATTGCATAAAAAGCTTTCCAACACTTGAAACTGTTGGATAACATTTAAGGTTGGGTTAGGTTTTAGCTGTGGATGGTGGGACGCCAAGGTTTTTTTTAATACATTTCTAACACTGTTGCCATGCTAAGCAAATTGTGAAATGCACTTGGAAAGCATGAACTTAATTAAATTCAATTGACTGCATACTGCAAATTGAATTGACTTCAAATATAAAAGCTTGACAAGCTTAATTAATGTTAAAACAATAAATTAGCTTTGCCATTTTGCCAATTTACTAAATAAAAGTATAAAACAGTGTTGCACAACATAAGAAAGTATGAAGGCTCTAGGCGAGTCTAGACGATTCCCTGAGCCCTATACCTTACGTGCTTGCAAGTATGTGTGAGTGTGTGTGTACGCATATAATGCATACTTAACCTAACTTCAATGCTCCATATCTCCGATGTTTCTCGACCGATTTCAATAAAATTTTTACAGATTGTCATTATTTCGTCTAATATTTCGAAATGCATCATAAAGATTTCTGAATTCAAGATTTTGTTGTTATCGTTTATATGTGTATATCGGAAACGGGAAGAGTTATCGAAAATTTGATTCACAGATTGTCATTATTTCGTCTAATGTTTCAAACTGCATCATAAAGATTTTCAAATTCAAGATTTTGTTGTTATCGTTTATATGTGTATATCGGAAACGGGAAGAGTTATCGAAAATTTGATTCACAGATTGTCATTATTTCGTCTAATGTTTCAAACTGCATCATAAAGATTTTCAAATTCAAGATTTTGTTGTTATCGTTTATATGTGTATATCGGAAACGGGAAGAGTTATCGAAAATTTGATTCACAGATTGTCATTATTTGTCTAATGTCTCCAATGCTTTCTGAAAGTTTTCTAAATTCAAGATTTTGTTGTTATCGATCACATGTGTATATCGGAAACAGGCAGAGTTATCGAAAATTAGAAACAAACTTGTACTGCCTAGGGATTAGGCGAGCTATGTTCCAAATCTGGAGTCTCTAGCTCTCATAGTCTCTAAGATCGACGGACCTGGACATATAGCGACTCGGCGGATCAAGAATATATATAAAATTTGATTGAGAATTGAGAAATGAGCTTCAGGTAGTGAAATCGATTAACGATTGACTTATGCTTAACTCCTTGAAATACCATTCGCTGACTTTTTGCTTTGTGTTTACTGTTTGCAGATGTCAAAGAAGGAACAGCTGATGGACACACTGGTCGAGGAGCTGGCCAATCTGGATGTATTCCGTCGTCTCGTACGCTACACACCGGCACGCGGCACGCTGCTGCGCATCGTTGTCGATCTGATGGCACACAATAAGCCGCTGCCGCGTCGTCTCAGTGACGCCTACGTGGGCCGCTTTGGCCAGCCCTCCGATATCACAGCCGAAGAGCAGTACAACGAAGTCACGGATGAGGCCAGTGCCATTGCCGGTGCCAGTACCGGTGACAGCGCCGGTGACAGTACCGGTGACAGTGCCGGTGACAGTGCCAATGCCAGTAACGGTGACAATGATATTGATGATAAGGAGTCCAAGGAGGACCCAAACGATGTGGCCGGCTGCAGCAAACGCATTGACAACATAAGCATCAGCATCAACTACATTGCCAACATGACGAAGTCGGCCAGCAATGCGGCTGAACCCGTTGCCGTGAGTAGCGGTGAGCCAGATGCTGGTCCTTTGGCGCCATCGCTGGACACGCTGCCCGCCGAAGATGCATTCGCCATTGATTTGGGCATGCGTTTGGGCAGCTTTCTGTCCGAGGCTGGCTGGATGCAGGAGAGCATTGCTGTGCTGCTCTGCCTCAACGAAAGACTGAAGCGTGACTATAAGGATGCGTTGATCCTGCGCATCGATTGCCTGCAGCGGTAAGCCACAAACACAGTTAACAGCTCAAGAGATTTAATTAAGTTCTCCTTGGTTTTTAGCCTGCTGTATGCGGAGTCATCGCATTGCAATTTCAAGCTGGCACAGCTAGCCTTTATGGAGATGGTGCAGCTGACCAGCAAACTGGAGGATATGCGACAGGTGCCCAAGTCCCTGTTCGCCATGGCGTACACACAAATCTCGTCGATGTATTTCGCACGCAACGAGTACCACAACAGCCATCTGTGGAGTGTCCAGGCCATGCACAATCTGGATGCATCGGCGCCCGCACGGTACACATATCCATTCGATCAATCAATCAATCGAGTGTTAATTAAATGTATTCCATATCCTTTAGCATTACCATCGATGTGCTGCGCCAGGCGGCCAAGTCGTGTGTGGTCAAACGTGATTTCTGTCGCGCCAATTTGCTCATCTGCCAGGCGGTACGTCGTGCCCAGTAAGTGTCTTTGTGACTCCACTGAACGTTCTATCTCTATTTACTGTTGCCATTTCACTCGCTTTCACAGCGATTACTTTGGAATCAAGCATCAGAAGTATGGCGATGCTGTACTCGATTATGGCTTCTTTCTGTTGAATGTGGATTCGGTGTTTCAGTCGGTCAAGGTGTACAAGGATGCGCTGGACGTGCGTCGCGGCATCTTTGGCAACATGAACTTCCATGTGGCGATTGCCCACGAGGATCTGTCGTATGCCTACTATGTGCACGAGTATAGCACCGGTGACTTCAGTTGCGCCCAGGATCATGTCGATAAGGCTGTCAATATCATGAAGAAGCTGGTGCCCAGCAATCATTTGATGCTTGCCTCCGCGAAGCGTGTCAAGGCGTTGCTGCTGGAGGAGATAGCACTCGACAAGATTGCTGATGGCATGGACGAGGAGGATCTGCTGTTGCAATCGGAACAGTTGCACATCTTTGCGCTGCAACTGTCGCTGGAGGTGTTCGGCGAGATCAATGTGCAGACGGCCAAGCATTATGGCAATCTGGGGCGGCTATATCAGACAATGAATCGTTTCGAGGAGGCGGAACGTATGCACAAAAAGGCCATCAAGATCAAAACCGATCTGCTTGGTCCCTACGACTACGAAGTGGGTCTCTCCATTGGCCATCTCGCCTCGCTCTACAACTACCAGATGCATAAGTTTCGCGATGCCGAGCAACTATATCGGCGCAGCATCGATATAAGTCAGTTAAAAATATTTCAAATACTTCAAACAGAAAACTAATCTTGGTTTTTTGCAGGCTTGCAACTGTTTGGACGCAGTTACTCGGGCCTGGAGTACGATTACCTGGGACTCTGCCATGTCTATGAGACACTACACGATTACGAGAAATATCTACACTACGCACACACGCTGGAAAACTGGCAGCAGTTGCGCGTTGTCAATGTGGCAAATAATGTAAGAGCTTGCCACAATTATATATTTATTATATAACCCCAAAAACCAAAACAATTTGACAGAAAACAAGTTATCCGCCTGTGGAGGAAGATTTCACCATTGACCAGGTGAAGAAGCAGTTCTTCAGCATGAGCGAGAAGCGTGTGCTGGAGCCGCCGCCCGACGAGGACTGAGCGAGGATCCTGCAAGAGCAGCAGCTCCCAGTGGAGCTAACTGCATTTGCAATTGGATCATCGTTACAATTTTAGAGTCAACAAATGTGCAACATCATGGGCAGGAGCAACAACAACAAAAACAAAACAAAACAAACAACAAAAACAAATGAAAAATGAAAATAATTCGAAATCAAATAATTATTATTATTTTGTTTTTTGGTTTTGTTTTTGGTACCGTTTTTGTATTCGAAAACCAACTCAGGCAATCAATAAAATCGAAATGATACCATTTAATTTTGATACACACACACACACACACACGAAACACCACGTTGATTGGATTAAAACAGAAAACAACAACAATTAGTTGTTTGTGTTTTGAATCCAATAATCGTTCATAATATAATTCTAAAATACGAATACACAATGTGATTGCTAAACATAAACATAATTGGTACATACAAATACAAATACACATATATAATATATATATATATATATAAACTGATAATCATTTTGTATGCTGTTCATAAACATTTTTTTTAGGCCAACCAGGTAAAAAATAAAAACAAAACAAATTGCAAATGCAATATATTGTAGCACAATTTAATATAAATATTAAATGCTACGCGAACATAAAACATAAGAAAATAACAATTATATATACATAAGTCGATAAACAGTTAAATAGTAATACATAATGTATATTTAGCTTTGAGGATCATCGAATCAAGTTTCGATTATCGAAAATATGTACATGTAGATAACTACATATATAGAACCACATACCATATACATACTATACTATACTATATACTATATATATAATTGAATAGTACTTTTCTCTCTGTATGAATCGAAAACAAACTTAAAAACAATTCCCTCCTCACTGTCTCACTCGTTCCCGATGTAGTGTACAGTGCGTCTGGAATGATTGATTCTCTATCGATTTGTAGTCAACAGTTCTTAACCTATAATATACACATACAATTACATATATACATATATATATGTGTTAGCCAACAAGCAGTTAGTTAGCACTAAACTGATTATGTCGAAACGTGTGTATAACATATGCGATACTACATACATAAGCACAGTCTATACAATATAATAATATAATGATATATCTATGCATAGTACTACTACTATATATATATACATATATATATATATAATATAACATATGATTTAATGATTTATTATTATAGCCTACAATATTGTGGCATTGGCATTACCACCAATGCCTTATGCCTAAAACAGAAAAATCTCAATATAAAATGCATAAAAATAAAACAACAATTTTAAGAAATAAACACACACACACACATAGTATTTTAATTCACCCACAAAATGAACGAAGCTCGTATCAAGCAGCTTTTGTATGCATGCAGAATGCACATAAGAAAGAGCCGACAAAAGTCAGACGTCCAAAATGAACGAAACACCAGGCAAACAGAAACGTCAGCTTAAAGCTTCGTTCTATTTGTTTTCGTGCAGCTGAGAACTGACCGGAGTGAAAGCTGCGCTGAGAACTGAGTGGGAGTGTAAGCTGCGCTCAGAGCTGAGCGCGAAATAAAAGCTTACAGCCAAGCTCAAGTAAGAGAAAATATTGTAGCAGCATTCAGCTGCTCGATTCTGTTCGCCTGGTATTTTGGCTAGAATTCAGACAGAAAACGCGATAATCACGAGCTAATAACTGAGTAGAAATTCCCAACAACAAATCATAGCCTACAATAAGCCATGTTAATGCAGCTGGAAAGCTTTTATCTGTGCGTTCGTTAAGATTTTATAGTTTTTATATGAAGACCCTTTACCGAAGATGACAATCACTTAACTTCACCTTCTTTATGTTTGTTGCCTTTTGTCACTTTCCGTTAAGTATTTAGAGACGGTTTTTTAATTGTTTTCATTTGGCCCACTGTCACTTTTGTTTGGCCGCCGGCGGCAGCGGCAGCTACATTGTAAAAGTTGTTTTCACTTGGTCAAAAAAGAAGCTAAAGAAAAGGTTGACGTTTACATTGACGTTGACGTCGACGGCGACGTGGCAGCGAGCCGATCAAGCATTTGTCAATTGCAATGCAGGCCGCTCCCACGCATACACACATAAGCTCGCTGGCACACACACGCACACATATGCAGACATACGGCACTTGTTGTTGCGGCTGCGCTGTCGCTATTGAAGCGCTGCTTTTGACACATTTTCGTCGAACAGTGTTGACATAGTTCAAAAGGTATGAAACTTGGCTGTACGAAAACTAGCTGAAAAAAAGCTAAAAGCTAAAAACAACAAATAGTTTGCAGCTCTGTGACTTTTTCAATAATAATTTCAATTGTCTTAAAATTTACTCGAAAGATCTGATATATATATAGTGATTAAAGCGCCAAAATGACAACACTGGCCTGGCTCAGCTGGCGCAGCGCGGAGCTTGGGCCGCGGCTGCCCAAACAAACAACGTTGGCTGAGCGCCGCTTTGGTAGCTTCATCGATCAGTTGTTGTCTTTGCGCGGCAGCGAACGGTTTGCGCTTTGTTTCGGCGAGCTTATTGCGGAGCGCGAATGCGGCTCAAGCTTTAACCGAGTTTTACGTCGTTTCTGTCAATTTGTTTGTTTCGGCCTTTTTATGTTGTTGTTTTTTTCCATGTGTGTTTGAAAAGTGAAACTGGCCAACTAGAAAAAAAACGTAATGGCCAAAAGATTTAATTACATATTTTTTATAGCAATTGTGACTAGTTGTTGCTGTTGTTCTTGTGCTGCCAATGGAGGTCAATTGCAAGGTCCTAAGCTACAGATACAAATGGCTTGGCCAAAGTGGTGCAACTCTTGGCCAAGTTTCACCAAAAAAAAAAACCGATTGTGAAACTGGCACACACACACACACACACACACATAAGCACACATGTTAACAGCAAATAAATATAAGGAGAAACAATTGTCTGAGAATGGTTATGGGAATGCCACAAGCTGCACTTGTCAACAATCTATCTCACCATCAACAACAACAACAACAACAACTGTAATAGTAACAACTTCATCATTATGGTTCATCCGTGATCTCGGCACAACCAGTTAAGCTCACCTTTCAACACTGGCAAACAACTCACGAATCTCGCAAATCATCTTCATTCCCAATTTCCGAATCTGAACATCCAATACCGAATTCCCATGATTAGCGATTCGGTGCGAAGTTCAGCCTAGCCGATACTTAAAGCACCCTACCTCAACAGACAACAAAACTATTAACCTAATGAATTTTCACCTCATTTGTTTTCTCATGATTTACTCGACGTGAGGTGAAGTTTCAACAAAGTATGAGCTAAAAAGCTTTGCAATATTGCGAAATATATTGTGAATGAATAACGGTTGTTTTTTTTGCATACCAAAAAGTTAGATAGAAGTAAGTGAAGCCATTAAGTAACGAGTGTTAGTGCCAAGTAGAAAAGTATCGAGTATTTGTGACGATTCAATACTCGAATACCAACAACAATCCACCTTTCACCTCAACGAGTATCGAGTAAAGGATAATCGTGCTCGCAAATCATAATGAGGTTAAACGTGTGGATTAAAATTAATGCATACAGCTTGCACGCATATGGTGTGGAGCGTGTTTATGTTTCGTGCATGGACACGACGCACACTTGATTTGCGTTTTGCTTAACCATATTCACACGCAACAACAATAACAACAGCATAAGCAGCAAGAAGAAGAGCGAGTCAAACGTTGGCTTTTATTTGCGAATGCTGATTAGTAACGTCTAGAAATAAATATACACATATATATGCATACATGTATGTGTACATATTTAAACACACAGCACAGCACGAACATCATGATCATGATGATCATCATCATCTCGTACTCGATCTCCAACTTCATTTCGTGCTCTCTTTTCACCTTCCCACCGCTTCTCAACACACCCAAAAACTCACCGCGAGCATCGCTTTAATCGCTGCTTCGTGTGCGTTTGTGTGTGTGTGTGTGTGTGTGTGTTGGTGTCTTAATACTAAATGAAAAATCAAAACTGGAGCAAATTAACCAAGATTAAAGCCCACAATTAAGTGTGCGCCCAATGTGAAAGTTAAAACTGCGAACTTGCAAACCAGTTGTCAGAGTTTTTGTTGTTGCTGCTGTTGCTATTGTTGTTGTTGGCGCATCTGCAGCAAGCCATGGGACAGACAATTCACCACTTTTACTACTACTGCAGCAGCGACAAACGAACGGATGAAACGATCCAACAACAACAACAACAACTTTAGCGGGTCAACAACAACAACAGTAAACGTAAATTTCGCCTCACGGTCGAGTTTTAACTTTGCGCTTTTTATGGTGAATTTTTTTATAACATTTTTTGTTTTTTATTCCCCACTCATGCTTCACTGACCTATGCCAAAATAGCGTGATCTGTTTCTTTGTTGTTGCTTTTGTTACTTTTGTTAGTTTTGTTGTTGTTGTTGTTGTTGCTTGTTGATGGCTTTTGCAAAGCTTTGCACTTTTGAACCCAACATGCGAGACACAAAAACCAGCAACAACATACAAAAGAGTACTAAATTAACCAAGTTCAAGTTGGCTCAAGTTTCATTTTCATTTATGTTGTATACCCTTTTAGCTATAAAAAAGCTAAAAACGGCTATGATAGCTTGCCTTTAAAAGATCTTTACGTTAAAGTATTGGAACTTTAGGTATGAGAATCGAATCTGCTTTGTTTGTGAGTAAATAGTTTATATATTTTTCAGAATCTTCATTCTATACCTATACAGGGTATCTTTAAGTCCAAGCACTTCAACTTTTGTCCCAAAATTATAACTTTTTGAATCTTAGTTGCTTTTTACTCTCATCAAAATTTGCATGCTGCTTGGATTTAGCTTGAGATGACTATATCTTAGGGTTTATTGTGTGTTTTCGGGTCTATTGTGCTTTAGGCCATTTCCTGGTGTTGTTTAGACGGAAATGAGCTTCACATTGGATCGTTGTTCCGAGAACAGGAAACACACCTTAAAAATCACTCAACTATGAACCGTTATTGTTATTGTCTATTCGTTTTGTTGTTTGTTTGTTTGTTGGGGTTAAATGTGGGTCAAAATCTGATATTGTGCGATTAATTATGATGACAGAGTGGGATTATGACCAGCTGATCTTTAGTCCGAGTTCACGAGTGCATCCGGTTAATTGGTTAATGTCTAAAATTATTACATTATATATTTATTTTTGTGTTTTTTGGGTTAGCTTAGCTCCGAGTTCAGCTGAACTTTCTATATTTTCAGGTATAAGTGATTTTCGTGATCCTTAACTTTATGTTTTTGAGGTTTTTTAATCATTTTGTAGTTAGAAAATTAACTTAAAAGCTTAGAAATGTTATACAAATTAAACTGATTTAAGTTTAGTATCTCTCTTCTCTCTCTACCTCTCTTTACACTATCTCTCTTTCTCTCTAAATCTATCTGTTCCTCTCTTTCTCTCTCTCTCTCTCTCTATAACTTTAATATCTCTATTTCTATCGCTATCTCTATCTCTATCTCTATCTCTATCTCTATCTCTATCTCTATCCCTAATCTCTATCTCTATCTCTATCTCTATCTCTATCTCTATCTCTATCTCTATCTCTATCTCTATCTCTATCTCTATCTCTATCTCTATCTCTATCTCTATCTCTATCTCTATCTCTATCTCTATCTCTATCTCTATCTCTATCTCTATCTCTATCTCTATCTCTATCTCTATCACTATCTCTATCTCTATCTCTATCTCTATCACTATCACTATCTCTCTCTCTCTCTCTCATTCTCCCCCTCTCTCTCTCTTTCTCTCTCTATCTTTCTCACCCCTCTTTCTCTCTCTCTCTCTTTCTCTCTCTCTCTTTCTCTCTCTCTCCCGCTCTCCCTCTCTTTCTCCCTCCCTCTCTCTTAGTCATCTTCTTTCTTTCTTTCTTACGACATGCAATTGCGTAAAAGTGTCTTTAGCCATATTGTATATTACCATGTTTCAATTAGCCCGTATTGCTTGCGAAGGTGTCAAGTGTTGGATAACGCACTACACTTTCGGTGTGTCAGTGTGTGTGTGTGTGTGTGTGTGTGTGTGGACCACGTTTCGAGCATTGCTAAACTTGTCATCCGCATCATTGATGTGTTTGTGTTTCATGCTCATCTTTCACGATTTCAATTGACAAAAAGCTCAGCCAATAACCAATAACAACAACTATGTGAAGTACTTTCACTTTGAGGGTGCCCCTGCCACTGCCCCCCTGCCACTGCCACTGCCCCTGCGGCCAAGAGTCACTTAACCATTGTTCATGGCTTGCGTAAACTTTCGAGCCCACGCCAAAAAAAAAACACATAAAAAAAATCATAAACAATATGAAATGTATATGCATATACATAACTATAACTATATATATATATATATGTGTGTGTGTGTGTGTGTATATTCGTTGATTACGCATAGTAGTTCAACATTTATATTTGTTTCTGTTTTGTGGGGGCAAATAAATATCTTGTGATTAGCATGTTTTGACTACTGTTCGTGCGTTTGGACAATTCATATTTATTTAGTTATATTTATTCGCTTCTCTCCTCTTCTCGTCTCTTCCTCTCGCTCCTCTTTGACGAGTGTGAAGTGTTTATTAGCTGGAATCGACAACTGTTTCACATTTCACTAGTTAAGTTAAGTACATAAAAGTGTGTCAGAAGGGAACGGAAAGAGTCTCAAACAAGTAAGAAGGCTCTAGTCGAGAAATTCCGACTAGCCGATACCCTGAAGCCTATACTTAACGCATACAGTCACTGCTTGCAAGTATGTGTGTGTGTATATGGTTATACTGTATACTAAACTTCAATTTTCCATATCTCCGGTGTTTCTCAACCGATTTGAATAAAATTTTCACATATTCTCATTATTTCGTCTAATGTTTCACACTGCATCACAAAGTTTTTTAAATTCAATATTTTGTTGTTATCGATTACATGTGTATATCGGAAACGGGGAGAGTTATCGAAAATTTGATTCACAGATTGTCATTATTTCGTCTAATGTTCCAAACGACGTTTAAAAGTTTTCGATATTCAAGATTTTGTTGTTATCGATTACATGTGTATATCGGAAACGGGGAGAGTTATCGAAAATTTGATTCACAGATTGTCATTATTTCGTCTAATGTTCCAAACGACGTTTAAAAGTTTTCGATATTCAAGATTCTGTTGTTATCGATCACATGTGTATATCGGAAACATGCAGAGTTATCGAAAATTTGAAACAAACTTGTACTGGCCAGGAATTAGGCGAGCTTATGTACCAAATCTGAAGTCTCTAGCTCTTATAGTCTCTGGCATCGACGGACATAGACATATATCGACTAGGCTGATCAAGAATATATATACAAGATGGGTTCGGAGATGCTTTTTTCTGCCTGTTACATACTTTTGCACAAAACCATTATACCCTTTTTACCCATTTTCAATGGGTTCAGGGTATAAAAAGTGTGTGGAGAACGATAGAATGAGATTGTTTCAGCGAGAGAATTCGTCTCGTTCATTATATACCCTATAAAATTAAAGTTAGTTTCAACGAGAAAACTTTTCTAGCTTCTTAACTTCTGTGAACTTATAGTAATAATATGGCTTTAGGTATAATGAAATCTGCTTAAGCTAGATTCTTAAAGTCAAAGTCAAAGTTACTTTTATAAAGTCATAGAAGTCTTAGAACTAGATAGACTAGAGGGAAACTTTGAGTCGTGAAGTCTAGCTAACAAAAGGAAAGAACATTAATAACGCTTTAATATGATTAAAGCATGAATCAAGTGGCTAATTTGTGCTTTAGTTATTCATATAATCGTTAAGCTCATACTGAGTGAAGGTCAGGCATTCCTAAAGAGAAACTGATTGTTCTCGCTACTCTTTAGCCTAAACTGGTTTAAATAGTTATGCATTGAGTAAAAGTTACCCTTACTTGCGTATTGTTGACTTTAATTGAAGTCTGTTGCACAAAGTCGAAATGTTATTAAAATTTAATGGTTCTGGGAACAAAACCTTTCGCACACTGAGCGAAAACACAACGAACTTTAATAAACGTCAACGAGTCGAAGAGTTCTTGAAAAAAGTTAATTAGTTTTCAGCTTCTGACATATGAAATGCACTTAAAGTGTCAATATGTCAATTTGTGTGCCCTTCCCCCCCTACCTCATGCATATTGTAACACATTGCGTATACGTGCTGTATGCCGAACTGCTGCAACATGCCACAACGAATGATGAATGACGAATGACTTTTGATAACTGCTTAGGCAGGCAAAAAAATAGTATACGTATACATGGGAAAGGGTGTAGGAAAAGGTTTTGCCACGTGGCAAGTAGAAAGCACACGTGAACTGAAGCAAGCCAATGATAACGTGAGAATAGGACTTCTGTTTGCAGCGACACTGAGAGAAACTACTCAAGTGTTTTGGAACATTCGAATGTTTTTGATATTTGATAACTTTGTTTGGGTTCGTTGGGTTTTTGAACTTTTCTCCCAGTGTACTCCACGAATTGGGCAGCTAAAAAGCAACATCAACAACTGCTTGATGTCTCTGGTTTCCGTTGGGGTCTCCGGGGGGCGGGGGTGGGGGCTCTGGGAATAGCTTCAGCTGTTTGAACGCCGCCCTCCATAACTGGAGTGTATCGCTTATTTGTTCTGTTGACTGGCCGGATAAATAAAACATTGGGCACAGAACTTTTGCGGCAAGGACTTTGTTTTGGCCAGGCCCAGTGGCAGTCACTCAACTGGACACAGTCGCAACACAGACAGAAACAACAGCAACAAAAAAACATTTCATTAATCCAATGGCAAATTGCAAATAATTACACAAATCGAATTTCAATTTTGTAGCCGTCAATAAAAACAAAACGAATTAAACCCGGAAGCAATTGGGAAAAGTAATGCCTCTGGCATAAACTGGACATTTAGTTATTTTAGCCGGAAGAACAACCGATAAGCAGAAATGTGTCACAATTGCACCTTGAAGTGGCGCCTCCAAATGCTTGCTTCGTTGATGTTTTGCGCTCTGATCGGGTATCTTGGCTCGTCAGTGGCTTTGGCCAAGCCAACGTTATCCTTCAGCCTGCCGCATGGCCTCCAGGGATTCCCCTCCTTTCAGTCCTTCACGCAGCAGATCATCGAGCAGCGCAGCTTGCGGCAAATGAAAACCTACAGGTGAGTTTCAAAACTCTTAACGGAGATTCAGTGCAAAACCAGCGAGTTTATATAGAAAAACTAGCGAGATTATATAGAAAACTAGCGAATGATATGGAAAACTAGTGAATTTATATGGAAAACTAGCGAGTTTATATAGAAAACTAGCGAATTTATATGCAACACTAGCGAGTTTATACGGAAAAGTAGTGAATTTATATAGAAAACTAGCGAATTTATATGGAAAGCTAGTGAAATTGTATGCGAAACTAGCGAATTTATATGCGAAACTAGCGAGTTTATATAGAAAACTAGCGAGTTTATATAGAAAACCAGTGAAACTAGCGAATGTATATGGAAAAGTAGTGAATTTAGTGCAAAACTAGCGAGTTTAAATGGAAAACCAGCGAGTTTATGTGTAAAACTAGCGAATTCATATGGAAAACTAGCGAATTTATATGGAAAACTAGCGAATTTATGTAGAAAACTAGCGAATTTATATGCAACACTAGCGAGTTTATACGGAAAAGTAGCGAGTTTATATAGAAAACTAGCGAATTTATATGGAAAACTAGCGAGAATATATGGAAAACTAGCGAATTTATATGGAACACTAATGAATTTATTACAAAACTAGCGAATTTATATGCAAAACTAGCGATTTTATATAGAAAACTAGCGAGTATATATAGAAATCCAGTGATTTTATATGCGAAACTAGCGAATTTATACGGAAAAGTAGTGAATTTATATAGAAAACTAGCGAATGTATATGGAAAAGTAGCGATGTATATGAAAACTAACGAATTTATATAGAAAACTAGCGAATTTATATTTAAAAGTAGTGAATTTATATGGAAAACTAGCGAATGATATGGAAAACTAGCGAATTTATATGCACAACAAGCGAATTTCTATGTAAAACTAGCGGGTTTATATAGAAAACTAGTAAATTTAGCACAAAACTATCGAATTTCATTTAAAATGTGGTTCGATTGATCTACAACGAACCCGTTTCAAAAACGCACTTAGCATGTTCCAGTTAATTAAGTGGTTTTAGCTAGCTAGAAGATGAAATGACATTGCATTCTGGCATTGTTGAAAAAAGGTAACAGAAACAATATTCAAAACTAGTTATATAGCTTTTAGTAATCAGCTGGCGTTCAGACAATCGGAGACAGTGTAGTTTCACTCAGTTGGAGTCGGTTAAATACGTTTTGTTATGGGCGTCACGTCGCATCCCATGATTGACATGCCCGATGCCCGATGCCCGATGCCCGGCTCTCGGCTGGCCATGTGCCCATATACATACCTATCTATTAAAGCCGAAACGAAACCCTCCCACTTGTATTTGTATCTTTTGTTCGCAGCGGGAAGCGTGTTAGCAACGACTCGCTCATTATGATATACTATCACGATCTGACCATAGCCGTCACGGAGCTGGGACCGCAGAAGCTGTTGCTCGGCTGCGAGCTGATTGAAATTTAGTAAGTATTGGGGAGCAGCCACTCGTTACTCGTTACATTTGCAACCCGTTGCAGCAACGAGAAGGAGGGCAAGATGCTGCTCAATGGCCTCGCCAAGTACAATCGTCCGCTCGAGATCAAGTTCGACGAGATGCTCAAGCTGATGGATCAATGCGAACACGTGGACAAGCTTAACTATGCCAGCAAGATCAGGTACAAGTCGAGCGACGAGGGCTCGGAGCGCAGCAGCGGCAGCAGCGACGAGTCCGACAGCAGTGGACTGAGCAAGGCCAATGAAGCGGCCATGGGCACGTCGAGTCCGGAAGGCGTCTCGCTTAAGCTGGCCACGAACATATTTCCACGCAGTCCCTTCTCGCTGCTGAGCGGCATAATACCAGGTAACACTCTGTGAAAACTAACGATTCCATTACTTACTCGTTGTTGTTGTTGTAGGCACCAAGTGGTGTGGCACTGGCGATATTGCTGAGACGTACAGCGATTTGGGCAGCGAGATGGCCATGGATCGCTGTTGTCGCCAGCACGATCTGTGTCCGATTAAAATACGTGCCTACCAGCAGAAGTACGAGCTCATGAACGACTCGCTCTACACCAAGTAAGTAGCGAGTACAAATAGCAACGAGTTAACTAGTTAATCCATTATTCTCGCCACAGATCGCATTGCATTTGCGATGACATGCTGTTCTCGTGCCTGAAGATGACTAACACCTCGGCCTCCCAGCTGATGGGCTCGATATATTTCAATCTGGTGCAGGTGCCGTGCCTGGAGGGGCGTACCAATCAATACAAGTTCCGTGCGGCCAAGGAGGGCTTCTAACTGGGCCGGGCGTAACCCTTTACGTCTTATTTGTTTTGTTTTTTAAGTCTTGTGCGTTTGGGGCTTGTACATAGCTATATACACAGAAAAATGTTGGGAGGGTGCTACTTCAATTATTTATTATTGAACTACTTAGGTATACAAAATGCGAAATTCAAAATGCAAATAGAACGAAGCGAAGCAACAATGAAAGTCGGACAAACAGAGACACAGTTCAACTGTTCTATCGAACGCCCAATTTTTTTATTATTATAAATAATATATATATATTATAATATATGCTTGTATGATGTTAGATTTACATAGTATAGTAGTAGTAGGCTCGCTTGTTATAAATACATATATATATATATAACCATAAACGTTAATCGGTTTTGTTTGTCTTTCTCTTTTTTTATTTGAATAAAATAATAAAGCATTTTTCTAGCTTTTTTTGACTACATGATTTTCGTTTTTAACTTTCAATTTTCCTTCGTTGCTCAACTTAAATCTAGGACATAACAAACATACACACAGAAAAAAAAAATATTATATGCTTTGTTGACTTGAACGATTTGGAACTTAAGCTGGATATCTGAAGGTACTTGGAAGGGTTTCTCGTTACTCTCTGTTGGGTCATTATTGCACACACAAGTCACACGCACTCCAGCTGCCACTTAGAAGATGCTTGCCACATTGGGTCCCGGCTGCGAATTGGTTGGTGTCGGCTGCGTGGGACGATCGATGTCCTGGTAGCTGCGCTGCTGAGTGGTTGGGAACACGGAGCCGCCCTGCAGACTGCCGCCGCGCGAATTGAACTCGCGGTAGAGCAGGGCAACGCTCACAGGACGCAGCACCAGATTGATGATGCTAAAGGCAATGGCCCAGCCATCTGCAAGGATTAGAAGTTTTCGGATTAATCAATCGGTTCGAAAGGGATTCAAATGTACTTACTCATGTATTTGAAGTAAATGATTAGGATGATTAGGTCAAAGAATATGCTAGATGCATTGATCACAAGCGCCTGAAAAATACAAAAAAACACATTTAATGATTAAAGGAAAGGTACGTGTATATACCCTACTATTCCTTCGTGCTGACTTGCATAAGAAATTACATTCATGGGTCATTTAAGGCGCTGTCCAAACAAATCAATTGTATTGACCTTGAACGCTTGAACTTTAATAAACCGCATACAAGCAAACATTCACACACACACACACACAGAAAGCCATTAGCTAGCCACACCTTTTGGCTCCTTAAAGGTGTGTTTTTTGCTGCTTGGTCAGCTGCGTTCATTTCTCACATCAATCGTTATGCAAAAAGGCAAAGACATCTAAAAGAGTTTTTCATTCTACGAGAATCCTACTTCGTCCTGGCTTAGTTCAAAATAGTAAGGCACATTTGTCATTTTCTATTTATTTGAACGTTTCTAAGAATTCTTTGTATTTATCTTACAACCTTAACAACTCTTAAGTGCAGTGGCGTTGCCACATCATGCAACTTTTTAACAGTAACTCGACATGAGCGAGAGAGACAGACTCGAAAGAAAAAAAACTGTAGCATAATTTTAGGTGCTCAACTATAATTCCTACCAATAAATATAATAGAAGTTCAATGTCCAGGAAATAAATCAAAACTCAAAATTCAAGGAAGTATAGCTGAACGCTCTGTGGGGGGTTACGGATTCGACCAGCGAATAAGAAAACCAAACTATTCCGAATCGTTAATATGAATTGCTTGTGTTGGCTTTTTCTGGGTCAACGTTTGCCTTTTGCATAGTTGAGTTGATTAAATGGCGTGGCTAATGGGTTGCTCCCAAGCCAAACGAGTAGCCCTCGCACACACACACAAAAGAATGGCCAACACACACGACTTATTCTCCCACCAAAACACTTCAAGTTGCGTTTACATGTGACTGACCTCTGGAAAAGTACCCCAAAAAATTCAATAAAATTTTATTTTTGATACCCAACATATGGAGTAAGTGCTGTGGAAAGTATTTTCAATGTATTTTCATCTTAAAACCAAATGCTTCATCTATTTTTTGGATCTTTTCAACGTTTAAAATCTCATAAAAACTAGTCTTCATTCTTTTAGAAAGCTTTCGTTTAGTGGTATTTCAGGTATTTGACCTTTTGACCATTTTCTTCCCACTTCTCAATTTCAAGAAAAATATGTTTTTCCTACCAAACTTTCGCTATCCAAAACTTTTAATCTAATAAATACTGTTCTGAAAAAAAAGTAGAATACAATTTTGGATACTTTGGAGTCCTCGGCTTACAGGATATTCCAAAGTCAAGTACTTTTTCCCCACACCCCATTACCCTTTTCTGTATTTTCTTAATAAATAGTAGTTTGTAGTGTTTTTGAGGGGGAGGGAGGGAGGCGTGCCGCATCGCGTGCGTATTAAGGTCCTGTTAGGATTACGAGCGAAGCGACCAGGCTCTAAGGGGGAAAGTGTTCTTGGTTAATGTCAAAGGTTCAAATTGTTACCAAACTGGTAACTGGAGCTGGTAACTGTTGGCCCGTTAAGGCACGAAAAGCCGTTAACTCTTCCAAATGTGCGATATGCATCTAAGGGCAAGCTACACACATACATATAAGTACATGTATGTATGTGTGTTTAGGCCTTATATGAGCTGACCAAATGGGTTCATAATTAGCATGCCTTAACTTGTTTGGGCTGGAAAACGAAAGCTCTAACTGAACATAAACAATAGTTGGAATCCAGCAAATATATATTCAAGTTTTACTTGGTACAATAAATCAAATCTTTAAATACTTGAAAGTATTTTTATTTATTTCTGCGGTTTTCTTTCTTTTATTTTGGTTTTTAGAGTTCCTTGAATCATATTCTTATATTGATTACAAATAACTTTGTTGTTGGCAAGACAGCGTTGCCACCCGGTAAAAAAATCAGCTATTCAGAATAAATCTTTCGATTCTATTTTCATTACTTCAACGATTTCGAGTAGCACAATGTGAAACTTTCTTCAATGAACTTTTCAACTATCAAGAAAAAACATTGATTTGCACTTTGTTACAAAGAATTCTTCATCAACTAGAAAATTTCCAAGTTTCTCAGCTTCCGATAATGTAAAAAGAATCGCGGGAAGGGGTTGGCGGAGGGGTGTTACTTCGCTTAAAGAAACGAAACATGCTGTTAACAGTATAACACTATCACGATGGTGCGCCATCTGGTGACGACCCCCCACAACACGTCACTCGATGACATTTACACTCAATGTGCAGCAAAAAGAGAGCGAATGAGAGAGCATTATATGCACATATATAGTATACTCGAAATATAAACAACTGACTCGACTCGACGCGACTTTTTGGATGTGTTAATTTTTTTTCTGTGATTTTGACAGAACCGGTTTTGGGGTATACTCTTTATATATATATACAGCCAAGCTGTCGTCGTATTATCTAGGAGCTAATGAAGCGTGAAAAGAATAAAACTAAAAACTAATTTAAATGAATTGTTTACTGATTATACGAATTAGTGATCAAGTGACGCGAACGGCAATGGGGGCGGAAATGTTATCAGCAAGCGGCTTTAAATGCAGGCATCAATCTCAACGATAACACCCACAATTTGTTTGTGCGTGCGTGTGAGTGAGTCGATGCGTCAGCATCAAAAACAAATAAAACTGTAATATTCAAAACGTAGTACATGAAAACTGAACTACTGGAAGATGACAATAAAACTGTAATATTCAAAACGTAGTACATCAAAACTGAACTACTGGAAGATGACAAAACAAAAAAAAAATGTTCCTTAACAGCTTTTATTTCTGTAATGAACAGAAATGTAACGGCGCATGCAAAACTTTACATGAGGAGAGAGCACAAGATCACCAGAGAGAGAGAGAGAGAGTGTGAGTGTGTGGGTGAACTTACCGTTTGCACTGCCTCAATGGAGTCCTTGCAGTGTATCGTCCAGAACATGGCAATGATAAAGAGGAAATTGTAGAACTCATAGGCACCATGCTCCCAAGTGCCCAACATCGCATTTGCTATGAAGATGAAGTGCACAAAGGCAACGGCCTGCAGGCGAAAAAAAAAACAAAGAGAGAGAAAAGTGTTGGAGTTGGGGGTTTCGTTTTTCTGTTTGGTGTCTATTTATTGTAAGCGGCTCAAATGAAGCCCCACAGCGACGACAACAACAACGACGCAACTTCGGTCGACAGCGGCTGAAGTTGCAAATTGGCTGCCACAAAAGTTTGAACATATCGAATGGCTTATTATTGCGGTTGTTTGCTCAAGTTGCTGGCGTCGCTGCCGGCGTCGTGCAGTCGCTCCATGTGCTAATGGGCAGCATTGGGCAACGCTTCATCAGAGACTGAGCGCGGAGGCGGCTGAGACGCTGGCAGAGCTGCAGCTCAGCGTTGCATTATCTAACACCGCATAGCACCAATGCAGCCCAATAAGTGAGTGGGAGTTTCTGTTGTTGTTGTTATTGTTGTCGCTGGGGCTTCACACCTGTCCGCTTGCATATATTATTACATTTATATATATATATATATTTACCTTGACGCGCACAAATGGCGAACCCATGATTTCATTAAAATCGGTCATTTTATAGGGTCTTCTTCAAATGCTGTTGCGCAGCCGCCTACAATCAAAAATTTGGCTGTTAAACCTGTTGCCTGGTTGACAAAAAAAAAAAAACAACACAAAAAATGCAGTTGCTTCGCAGTCAACGTCGATGTCACTGCTAACTTTGCTGCCAGCTGTTTTCGTTGTTTTTGTTTTTGTGCAAATATTTAGAATTGTTCTACTTTTTTGTGTGTCTGAGTTTTTTGTATGTTTTTTTCGTTCACTTTTGTTTTTGGTATTTGGTTAAATTCTATTTTGATTTTTCTAAAATTCACTTTCGATTGTGGTTGAACGTACTTTGAATAACTCACACAAATGCAAAACGAATACACACAGACACCCAGAATCCGCAGGCAAATGCAAGTGTGTTAGCGCGCACTTGTTGGTTTTCTACTCTCGCGCAGATGGCGCTGACAAATATTTATTATGTGCTGGAGCAAATATGTCGCGACAGCTGTATTGTTCGGTTTATTTTTATGGGCGTATGCAACAATAACAAAGACAACAAGTGCACAACACCTAATTTAACAGTAACAAACAATTAATATGGCAAAAAAAAAATAAATTTGTATTTAAATGCGTTGAGACGGAGCGAACACGAACAGTGCACGAGCGTTTTCAATTTGAATCTGACTGTCAACTGTGCATGGGGCAGCGCCAATCGGCCAACACAAAACAAAAAAAACACAGTCCGACTAAAAAACGGACCCCAGCGAAGTCGACGTCGGCGTTAACGTCGTGGTGGCGTAATCTTTGCAGTGCTAGACGGTATGCTGGCTAATCGTTCTGAGCTGTGCTAAAAATATCGATAGCTGCTGAGCCAGAGTGGCGGTCGGCCGACCTATCGAACATATAATGTGCGTTGTGATTTACATTTATACATGTTCCAAATATACTTTTTTATTTTTATTTATTTATTTTTTATTAAAAATAATATACGCGCATTTCACAATATTACATGATAAAAATACTTCGTTCGTGGTGCAAAAAGATTTAAAACTGAATGAATGTAAATATCGATATACGAATGTTAACAAGTCAGCGCTTTGGGTATCGATACAATGCTGGCATAATAAATGCATGTTGAATCAAAACGAACTTTCTTATCAAACAATTGTGATGTCTAACATAATATTGACACATTTCTTTATTTCAACAACAAAGCAAAATTTCCTCGAATTGCAGTAACACAAAATAAACACGATTGGGCAACGCTGATACTAGCTTTATCAGTTGCTGCACGATCAAAAGAGAGAGAGGAAGAGACAAACGAGTACTGATAACACGAACATCGTTGATCGCCACTGCTATCGCTGGATAATTCGATTGTGGACGACTTTGTCATTTTTGTGTAGTGCTTTGACATGTTAAGCAAACGTCCTCTATTACCAATACCAGTGATCACCTACAACATGGTACACAAGCTAGAGTGCGTAAATCTGCACGAAGTAACTGTAAGTCTAATGAAAATATATTTCACATTTGAAACAAATGAACACAAATACGTATAACACACCACACGTTTATACTTATGTAGGTGCCAACTGCAATTGGCGATGCTGGCGGCGACGCAAAATCGCAATGGAACTCACCATGCCTGATGATCATCTTCGATGGCGGCGATTTGAACAGTGCCGTGCACCATTTACTCACCTCGCTGCACAATCCATTTGGCAAGAATGCCATCGCCACTCTGCTCATACAGGAGAGTGTACGCGGAACGTTTCTGGAGCTGCTTGTGAATCGCATGGAACAACTGGATCCGTTGGTCTACCAGCATCCCAACTATGTGAGAACGTTGCAGAAACTGCAGAAATATAAGGCTGAGACAATTGTGAGCCCGACCGTGCCATCGAATACTTCACCAATGTTGGTCTGCGATTTAACGCATAATTTTCTGGCCGAAGACGAAGGACCCACTGGCGTGATTACAATGCACACGTTCCGCACACCCAAGGAGGCGACTATGGTGAATTTGAACGAGACGCTCGCCTACGATACGGTGAGCATCTGGAATGAGAAACTGGCGAGCGCGTTTGAGATGTGCGCCCTGCTCAAGAACATAACATTTATGATCAATTGCTACAATGTGGATTTGGGACCAATTGAAAACTCCTTCGCAGCCGGCCATAATGATGCCAAGATCTCTAAGGGCTATCACTATGAGACGCTGACCTGCGGTCAGGTGCGCAAGATTATTGTGTTTGCTGTCGGCACCATCTTTGCCAACTAATGATGAACTATCATCTTACTCACACTCTACCCAAAAGGTGCTTTAACTCCGATTTTATTCAACTTACATTCTGCAATATACTTACATACATACATAGAATTTACATGTACAGTTCGTTTTGTCAGCTGTATGTGTGTGCATTTTCAATACATGTACTTGTACTATGTTAAACGATAAAAGTCTTGTGTTATCTCTCTAACAGCTGATAAAATGAAGGTCGCCCAAGCACGCCCCTTGCATGCAACAGGAATTCAAAGCATTTACAGTTGATAGTTAACATTTGTTGAATTTCTCTGATGCTGCCGTCTGCAAATGACATTTTGGTACTCTCTCAGTTTATCGCTCTCTCTCTGTGTTTAGTTTATACCGTTATGTTTATTGGTATATGTATACTCTTTGATTGGGTTATCTCATTCTGTCTGAATTAGCTAAACATATACCATTCATATAGGGTATTTAATCAACGGTTTTCATTTTGTTGAGTTCGTTGCCCTTGCCCAAAAACAAAAAAAAAAATAACAGCGGAAGAAAAATCTGTTTGATTAACAATATCTTCCTAATGGATTTGATGACTCAAGAACTTGTTTTAGTAGTTTCTTATATATATGTATATACTAATTGTTTCTCGTGATAATTGATATAATGCTAACTAAGGTACTTGGGTATATAACGAAAACTAGTTCAAGTGCCTCATAACTTTTCTTTAATCACTTTGTGCATTCACAAATTAGTAGCTTTAATGATTATGCACTTGTACTGCGCACATAACCATACATATATACACAAATATGTATAGTATGGGAATTATAACTGCATGTAAACAATGGTTTAGTTTTTTTTTATTATTTTATTTGTACTTTTCAAATCCGCTAAACCGACTTTGGTTCAATTCAGCGCGCACCGATGACGCGGAGAGAGAGGACGCCATTTACTTGTTGTTGTTTCACATACTGCTGCTCCACTTTCCCATGAAAAGCTGCTGACTAGATGAGCGCAAAACCCAGAGAGAGAGAGAAACAGAGAGCATGCAAAAGTACAAATACGTGGAGAGAGAGCAAATAAGAGTGACTGATTGACTGGTTTGGTGTAACAACAACAACAATAACAGTTACATCGCATTTCGGTTGTTTAGATTTAGTTGTTGCTATTGTTATACATACATTGAATGTAGTCATTGCTTGTGCTGTTGTTGCTGCTGCTGCTGCTGCTGCTGCTGCTTCTGCTGCTGGCAAAGCGCAAAATTGCGACGTCGCTTCAGTCGCTGGCTGCTCCAGCTGTTGGTGAGTTGTCTCTGTCCGCCGTCGTCGTCGTCATCATCATCGTCGTCATTTATGTTGTTGCTGTTGCCGTTTCTATTGTTGGTTGGCTAACACACACACACAACACACACACACAAAAAAAGAGAAAATGTGCTGGCAATTGCACAAGAATAATAATATACGATATTAAAAACAATACTTTGCATAAAACCAAACCAAACCCAACCCAACAAATCCACCATACCTTGTGTCAGCAACAACAACAATAATTTTGGATATTTAACATTTTGTGGAAGTCAGCTGAGTTTGGTGGCTGCACAGTTAGATGCCGCCACACAGATGGACAGACGAGTCGCGCGACGCCTCCTGCTACTATGGCCATGTCGGACGGTCAGCCTCCGATGCGGATGATGATGATACGGAGCCCGATGATGATCATCAGGCCTTCTGTGACAATGACCAGCCATTGATACGTGGTAAGCGTGCAAGACAAGGACACATTCTAAATAACACACATGGAGCGAGAGAGTGAGAGAGAGAAAGATAAAAAGAAACTGTTTTTTTTGTTTCAGTTCTTGTTTTTGTTTTATCTTAAACGTACACGAACACAAAATTCAGATAACATGTA
Source organism: Scaptomyza reducta (assembly GCA_035044485.1). Taxonomy (NCBI): domain Eukaryota; kingdom Metazoa; phylum Arthropoda; class Insecta; order Diptera; family Drosophilidae; genus Scaptomyza; species Scaptomyza reducta. The sequence continues at coordinate 296,512 of JAWNNV010000441.1, forward strand.
TATACATGTATGTACATATGTATATATTTTGTTTACCTTTTCGTTAATTCTGTTCGAATTTTGTTCCATTGAGTTTTTGGAGTAACTTTTACATTTCTAAGAAATATGATTTTTGATGTCTAGTCTTCTTCTTCTTTATAAGCATTAATTTGCCTTACTAATTATTCAGTTCGCAGTTTGATACATACATACATATATATTTTGTTTACCTTTTACCTTTTCGTTAAATCTGTTCGAATTTTGTTCCATTGTCTTTTTCTTTGTCTTTTTAGAGTAACTTTTACATTTGTAAGAAATATAATTTAGACATCAAAAATCATATATTTCTTCTTCTTTATAGCATTTGCCTTACTTATTATTATTATTATTATTATTATTATTTTTATTATTATTATTATTTTTATTATTATTATTATTATTATTATTATTATTATTATTATTAATTTTTTTATTATTATTATTATTATTTTTATTTTTATTATTTTTTTTATTTTTATTTATTATTATTATTTTTTTTATTTTTATTTTTTTTTATTATTATTATTATTATTATTATTATTATTTTTATTTTTATTTTTATTATTTTTTATTTTTATTATTATTATTATTATTATTATTTTTATTTTTATTATTTTTTTATTTTTATTATTATTATTATTATTATTTTTTTATTTTTATTTTTTTATTATCATTATTATTATTATTATTTTTATTATTCATTTTTTATTATTATTATTATTATTATTTTTAATATTATTTTTTTATTATTATTATTATTATTATTATTACTATTATATTTATTTTTATTATTATTATTATTTTTTTTACTTTCTTAAAAGTTGGCTTCTATTTTTCGTATTTTTCGAAAGTTCTCAACTCCGATTTGTATTTTTGACTGAAACATATGGTTTTGTCTTTGTATTTGTGTCCAGCTGCTGATGATGATGATGATGCTGGCGCGGATGAGTTTCTGCAGACACGTCACATATTTGGTCTGATGGGCTTCCTGGGCTTCGCCGTCGTCTATGCGATGCGCGTGAATCTCTCGGTGGCCATCGTGGCGATGGTCAACCAGACGGCCATTCCGCACAGCAACAGCTCGGTGGTGGGCAACGATACGTGTCCCATGCCGCCGAGTCCCCGACAAGCGCATGCATTTTGGAAGGAGGAGGAGCGGGAGGAGCTGGAGCTGGAGCTGCCGCAGGAACAGCAGGGTGAATTCGTGTGGGATGAGGCAACGCAGGGATTGGTGCTAGGCAGCTTCTTCTACGGGTATGTGCTGACCCAGGTGCCGGGTGGCCGTATGGCCGAGCTGCTTGGCGGCAAACGGATCTATGGCTATGGTGTCCTGATCACAGCGATCTTCACCTTGCTCACGCCGATGGCGGCACACTGGGATCTGCCGGTGCTGGTGCTGGTGCGCGTCCTGGAGGGCATGGGCGAGGGTGTCACATATCCGGCGATGCATGCGATGCTGGCGCATTGGATACCGCCGCTGGAGCGGAATAAGTTTGCAGCGATTGTGTATGCCGGATCCAATATCGGTACGGTTATATCGATGCCACTGACGGGTTGGCTGTGCTCCCAGCAGTTCCTAGGCGGCTGGCCATCGGCCTTCTACATCTTTGGCATACTGGGTCTGATCTGGTTTGGTGCCTGGATGTATTTGGTGTACGATAAGCCCAGCGAGCATCCGCGGATATCGCGCAAGGAGCGAGCTTATATTGAACGCACGCTCCATGTGCCGCCGCCGCCGGAGGCGGAGCTGTCCGAGGAGGATGATGTGGCGGATCGGGAGCGGGAGCGGGAGCAGGCGGAACCGGAGGCTATACCTTGGCTCTCGTTGCTCACCAGCGTTCCATTGTGGGCGATACTCCTGACGCAGTGCGGCCAAAGTTGGGCCTTCTATACACAGCTAACGGAACTGCCCACCTATATGAGCAACATACTCCACTTTGACATCCAGTCGAACGCAAAGCTGAATGCGATACCCTTTCTCACCTCCTGGTTCATGGGCATTGCCTGCTCCGCTCTAGCGGATTGGATGCTCGCCCATCGCTACATAACGCTCCTCAACTCCTACAAGCTGTGGAACACAATTGCATCGGTGGTGCCCTCGTTGGGTCTCATCGGCATCATCTATGTCGGCTGCGACTGGGTCTGGGTGACATTCATGCTCGCCGGGATTGGCTCCTTTGGCGGCGCCGTCTACGCCGGCAACCAAATGAATCACATTGCCCTGAGTCCTCGCTTTGCGGGCACCATGTACGGCATTACCAATTCGGCGGCGAACATTTGCGGTTTCCTTGCTCCGTACGTGATTGGTCTGATCATCAATCATCGGGAGACGCTCACCCAGTGGCATATTGTCTTTTGGCTTGCCGCCGGTCTCAACATCGCTGGCAACTTCATCTATCTCATCTTTGCCAGCGCCGACGAGCAACGCTGGTCGCTGGTTCCACCTGCAACAAGAGGAGCAGGAAGATATCGAGGTGGAGTTGGCGGAATCTCAGGCTCATCAACGGCTTTGCGGATCTAGCAATCAAGCGTACCTACGAATCAGAAGCGCCGATTTTAATCGTTTATCCTCCTTATTTAGAGCATAAGCATAAGTGTGATAATTCCATGCGAATGGAATGCTTTTTTTTTTTCCTTTTTCTCTCTTCTTCTTTCTTAAGTTTCCACGACAATGACGATAATGATGCAGTATTCTTTGCAAATGAAGCTTACCAACGAGCAAAACACAATACTACAACTACTACTACAACTAGTTCCCAGTTGGAGAGCCTTCCAGTGAGAGACCTTCCAGCGTCAGATCAGTTCGTTAAGTTTACCGCAGACAACTTTCCAACACTTCCAATAATATCAGCGAGCATTGTGCTCACACCTTTCCAACACTTCCAATAATATCAGCGAATATTGTGCTTACACCTTTCCAGTGGCTTCCATTCACCGCTTCCAGTACACTTCCAGTGACTTCCAATAACACTTGCTTTACCCCTCAATACACCTACAAGTAGATTTCATTTACTTTCCAGCGGCCTTCCAGTAAGCCTTCCAGTGAGAGACCTTCCAGGTTCAGATCAGTTCGTTAAGTTTACCGCAGACAACTTTCCAACACTTCCAATAATAACAGCGGGCATTGTGCTCACACCTTTCCAGTGGCTTCCAGTAGCACCTATTACACTTCCAGTGACTTCCAATAACACTTGCTTTACCCCCCAATACACCTATAACTACATTTCATTTACTTTCCAGCGACCTTCCAGTAAGCCTTCCAGTGAGAGACCTTCCAGCGTCAGATCAGTTCGTTAAGTTTACCATAGACAACTTTCCAATACTTCCAACAATATCAGCGGGCATTGTGCTCACACCTTTCCAGTGGCTTCCATTCACCGCTTCCAGTACACTTCCAGTGACTTCCAATAACACTTGCTTTACCCCCCAATACACCTAAAAGTAGATTTCATTTACTTTCCAGTAAGCCTTCCAGTAATCATTCTCCAGTAACTAGCAGCTTCCAAATGATACTAGTATTTCTTAGTTCTAACGCTTTAATATTAGTTTTGAAGTATCGTATCTTGCCCTTCCAGTAATTCTGGATGCTCTTCCACTGACTTTCCAATGGCTCTTGACTTGATTTCAACCAAGTGTTAACAAACGTACTGTGTTTTGCTTACATTTTGATACCATGTTATATGTAGATATGTGTACTATATGTATATGACAACTATTATTATATACGATCTATATATATATATATATACATATACAATATAGTATATGATATTGCAATGAAAAAAAACTAGGGTCTAAACTTGGCCGACATAGCTTTAGGTTGTTCCAAAGAAAGAACCTTATACAAATTATATACCATATACAAGATGTATACCAATATACAGTATATATATATATATATATGCACAAGTTACATACATATGTATATGTATGTAGCATTCAAACAATACTTGAATGTAAATATGCAAGAATAAAAACACGCACAAACATATCGTAAAATGTTGAACTTCTGAACTTGAATTGAATCGGGTAAGTAACAGTCGAGAAATCCCGACTAGAAGATACCCTGAACCCTATACTTAACGCTTGACTAAACCTCAATGCTCCATATCTCCGGTGTTTCTCAACCGATTTCAAATCAATTTTCACAGATTGTTATTATTTCGTCTAATATTTCAAACTGCATCAAAAAGTTTTCCAAATTCAAGATTTTGTTAAAGAAAGAAAGAGTTATCGAAAATTTGATTCACAGATTTTCATTATTTCGTCTAAGGTCTCAAACGTTGTCTCAAAGTTTTCCAAATTCAAGATTTTGTTGTTATCGATCACATGTGTATATCGGAAACGGGAAGAGTTATCGAAAACTTGATTCTCAGATTTTCATTATTTCGTCTAAGGTCTCAAACGTTGTCTCAAAGTTTTCCAAATTCAAGATTTTGTTGTTATCGATCTTATGTGTATATCGGAAACGGAAAGAGTTATCGAAATTTTGAAACAAACTTGTACTGCCTAGGGATTAGGCGAGCTTATGTTCCAAATCTCGAGTCTCTACCTCTTATAGTCTCTGAGATCGACGGACATGGACATATATCGACTCGGCTGATCAAGAATACATATACTTTATGGGGTCGGAGATGCTTCCTTCTGCCTGTTACATACTTTTGCACAAGACCAATATACCCTTTTTACCCATTTTCAATGGGTTCAGGGTATAATGAGTCAACGAAATGATTGATAACTAGCATGTAGCAGTATTTTTGATAAATATATATATATATGTATATAGCATTATAATGTCTGTAGATAACTATTTTGGAATACCAAATGCGCAAATTTGTGTAAGCCTTATCAGTGTAGTTATAGTTCGGTTCGCTCGGTTTCATTTCGTTTCGTTTTACTTTTATTAAGAATAATAATGCCGCAATTTGTTTTCTTTCATCGTAACTGGGTTACTGGGTAATGGGTGGGGTAGGGGTGGGGGTAGAGTGGGGAGCGGTTTCTTTCTTTTTTGGGGTGCACTACAATGCAATTGTTGAATTCTCTTTTGATACGGCATTCCATATCATAATACAAATACAAATTCAATTAGTTATATATATATATATATATATATATATGGTTCATACACATAATATTAGACTATTGCCGTACTATCGAGCTATATAATAGATGCTATAACGGAGAGAAAACATAAACATAACATACAGACGCCCTTCAATTGATGGTGTAGTATACGATACATAAATATCTATATTTATATATATATGTGTGTGTGTGTTTGTGTGTGTGTGTAAAAAAAATAAGCTTATCCGAATGCTGTGACCGTGACCGTGACCGTGACTACCAGACACTGCACTTATCAGCGGGATTCATGGTGGTGCCCACGGAGCAGTCGTAGGCATGAGCAAAGTCACGTGAATTCGAGAGCGGTCCGAGAACGCGTACGAAGCCGGGTGAGTGGACCGACGAACGGATCTTGGTTAGTGCATCCTCCGGGCGCATGCTGCCGCACCAAATCTGTGCATAGTTGAGGAAAAATAACTGATCGTGCGTCATGTTCAGAGCCGGCAATTCCAGCTCCCTGCCATGCAGTTTCTCCCACTTTTTATAGGCCTGAAGTTTAGAGAGAGTTGGTTACAGTTGCAGTTGGGATATGGAGTGTGGTGTACTCACCCGGAACGCCTGCTTGAGGCCACCATTGTCGGCAATATTCTCGCCCTGGGTCATCCGACCGTCCATGAACATGTCGACCTCATTGATCTTATAGCGCGAATACTGATCGATGACGCATTGGGTGCGCTCCCGGAATGCTTCGATTGTGGCATTGTTCCACCACTGCATCATGTTGCCGTCGCGATCAAACTGCCGCCCCTTGTCATCGAATCCGTGCGTGATCTCGTGTCCAATAACTACGCCAATGCCACCATAGTTCAGCGATTTGGGAAAGTGTTGGCTGTAGAACAATGGCTGCAGAATGCCAGCGGGAAATACTACAAAGGGAACCAGGATGAAGATGAAGTTGTTGTGGTGATCGGTTAACCCATACCTATATCGTTCTTGTTTGGATTGTAGAAGGCATTGACCACCGCTGGCTCCGTGGTCCATTTCTCCTTATCGACCGGCTGGCGCAGCAATTGGAGCAACTTTTCCGATTCCCAATGCAAAATGCTCAGCACATTGTCGATAAAGTGGTCCGAGACAATCGTAAGCTAGGAAAGAACAGAGATTAGAAATCGGATACTGATGATGCCACAACGATTGCTTACATTGACATACTCCTTCTCCAGTTCGGTGACATTGGTGAGTATCTCCGGATAGCCGATACGTTCGTTCATTGAGTCCGCCTTTTGCTTGGCCACCGCACGCGTCTCATCGTCCATCCAATGGTTCTCGGCGAGCAGTTCATTGAACGCCGCACGAATATTGTGTATCATCTCCAGGGCGACCTCCTTGCTGTCCTGATTGAAGTTGTCCCGTATGAACAGAGCGCCAACGGCCACGCCCAGCTTCTTATTTGTCCACTCGACGCACTGGGACCAGCGTGTCCGCTCCGACTGAATGCCCATCAGAATCTTGCGAAACTCCACACGCTCCCGCTGATACTCACCGATCATGTGCGTCATCAGCGACATGACCAGACGCCACAGCATATAGTTGTGCACCACACGACGATCCGTGTCGCGCAGTATCTTCGCCATCTCCGTCAGATACGACATGCCATATGTGACCAACTGTTCATTGGCCTCCAGCCGTATCGCCGATCCCAGCGCCGTCTGCAAGTACTCGGTCCAGTTGAGACCCGGCACCAGTTGCTGCAGTTCCGGCAACGAGATCTTCCGATACACAGCGCTCGTATCGTGCCGATCCGCCTCGGCCAGCGACACATTCACCAGCTGCGTCTCAAAGTGCACCACCTTGGCCAGCTCGTCGGCAGCCGTCGATGCATTGGCGCCCAGCAGCTGAGAGATTTGTGTCATATACTTGTGATACGCCTGCCGATCGTTGGCGCTGCTCGCCTTCAGGTAGTAGTCCCGCGAGGGCAGCGCATACTGCAGCTGATCCATCTGTATGATGTTCACCGAGCTGTTCTTATCATCCGCACCCACGTACAGCTCGATCATTACCGATTCGCTGTAGTTGAGACGCAGCTGACCCATCAGCTGTTCGATGGAGAGCTTGGGTGGTATTTGCCAATTGGGTTCGATCACTGGCCAGCCGCCCAGCGAGCGCAGCACATCCTTCAGTCGTCCTGCGCCAATCTTACGTATCTGGGCTGCAAGCGAAATGAGTTCAGTTTTAATGATTGATACTTGACTGAAAGGATTCTACTCACGTATGTCCATGCAACTCTTGTAGAATGTCTTTGCCTTGATCGTTGCCTCATTGTCGCGCTCATCGATGGGTTCCTCCAGTATACCACGTAGTACCAGCTGTTGCTGATCGGAGAGTACCTGTAGTAAGGCATCATATAGTATGTGTTTGAAGCGCTTAACATTCCTTATAAGTACTTACCTCAAAGGTGCTGATGGAGCTGCGATCTTCTGGTATGGGATGCACTTTGTTCCATGTGCCGCATGCAAATTGAAAGAAATCCTCGCACGGATCCGCCGTCAAATCCATTGCGGACAGCAGAGAAGCAGCTGGCCCCCCACCAAAAACAAAAACAAAAAACGTTATCGATTCATTAATAAATCATTTCAACTTATCAACGTGGAACAAGAACAATATTCCCAGCTGGCAAAATTCACAGCTGTGCGTTTTATTAAAATTCCTGGCTCAATCATAAATCAACTTTCGATGCGATCATAAAAGTCAAACTCTTTATATCCATTGAAAGCCCAATTAACCCATAACTTGCCCCCTTTGCTTTCCCTTTGTTTGTGCCCAAAGTTTATGTCCTGTGAAACTTTGTCAGCCTCTCGCTCTCTCTGGCGTAGTTGGACTTTGGGTTCTTGGCCTGATTGGGAACAAAAAGCGTCAAAACCATAAATCAAGCTAGCTAGAATACTGCAGCATAGTCTGACTAAACTAAGACTAGACCAAACAATGGGGCAAATCGTTAAAGTAAAGGTATAATTTATCCTCGTAGTGTTACTTTCAAAGGTTTCTCATTTCATGTTTCCACTCTAAATGGCCAATTTATATAAATATATATAGCATGTGATGTAAATGGTTCTGTGCATAATTGACAAAATGTTTTGTCAGGGAATTTAATCTGTTGCTTGTTCTGCATGCTTCGGGTTGGACTTCGTCCCGGCCACACACTAGTTCATTTGTGGTTACTCATAGTACTCATAAGGCATACGCACATGCTGAGCATATAATTAATACAAGTCTCTGGGGAGATGCTGAGGGAGAGAGGGAAAACTTTAATGTTTGTCTTGGCGGCAACAGAAAGCCTTAAGTCGTCGGAGGTTGATTCGAAAATACCCTGTACAAGGAGCTAAACTGGTATATTATTGGAAAAAGTGAAGCTTGTTATCGATATTAATCGATAATTTATCGAAACCTGAACTGGTATTCAATATCGTTCCCCTTTTATAAGTAGCTAAACTGGTATATTATTGGGAAAAGTGAAGCTTGTTATCGATATTAATCGATACAATTGTTATACGTTATACGGTGGGTAAAGTAAAATCGTATTCGATATCGTTCCCCTTTTATAAGCAGCTAAACTGGAATATTACTGGGAAAAGTGAAGCATGGTATCGATATTAATCGATACAAGTGTTATACGTTGGGTAAAGTAAAGCTTTAACTGGTATTCAATATCGTTCCCCTTTAGCTTTAGTAGCTAAACTGCTATATTATTGGGCAAAGTAAAGCATGTTATCGATTTTAATCGATACAATTGCTATAAGTTATACGTTGGGTAAAGTTAAGCATACTTTAACTGGTATTCAATATCCTTCCCCTTTTATAAGCAGCTAAACTGGTACATATTGGGAAAAGTGAATCATGTTATCGATATTAATCGATAATTTATCGAAACCTGAACTGGTATTCAATATCGTTCCCCTTTTATAAGTAGCTAAACTGGTATATTATTGGGAAAAGTAAAAGAGGTTATCGATTTTAATCGATACAATTGCTATAAGTTATACGTTGGGAAAAGTAAAGCATACTTTAACTCGTATTCAATATCGTTCCCCTTTTATAAGTAGCTAAACTGGCATATTATTGGGTAAAGTGAAGCATGTTATCGATATTAATCGATACTTTATCGAAACCTGAACTGGCATTCAATATCCTTCCCCTTTTATAAGTAGCTAAACTGGCATATTATTGGGTAAAGTGAAGCATGTTATCGATATTAATCGAAACTTTATCGAAACCTCAACTGACATTCAATATCGATCCTCTTTTATCGGTTGAGCTCTATAAGAATCATAGAAACGAATCTAAAGTCTCGACTAAACTATTCATATATACTCTATATTCGACTAGAACTTGGAAAATGATATGCCCTTAAAAGTCTTTTCAGCAAAATGTGTTCCCAAGAATGTTCCCTGCCTCGTATGACGATTACTTCTCCGCAACGCCAATCACAAAATAAATAAACTTAAGCCTATGTGTTATTCTGATGTATGAACTATATGATTGTAAAGTTTCTTTGAAATCCATTCAGTAGTTTTTGCGTGAAAGATTAAGAAATATGTTCAAAAGCTTTCACCTTGATCATAACTTAGTAGGATAGATTAAAAGTTTTAGTTTCGTGAGCATACTCTGCGTTCAGTCAACGCAATTTGGATTATACGCTGGGTATAAGGGGAAACAAACAAAGCATTGCCTGCTTTTAGGCGTGCAGTAGGGAAAAGTGGCCAAAAAATTAACTATGCTAAGCAGACAATATGGCATTAGTGCCATATGCATTTGTTATGCATGCATGCGATATATATATGTGTGTGTGAGTGTGTGTGTGTGTGCTTTAAGGAACGAACATCATGAAGGAACATCAGCGACATGTTCTTGTCCTGCGGAGCACCAAATGTCGCATTCCCAGCAATGGCTTCCAATCCCTCACCCGCCACATCCAACCGCAACAAAAGGTCCTTAAACGTTGTCTTCTTCTTGTTGTGGTTGGTGCTCCTTGGCCATGTTGACAGCTTGATGCATTTGGCCCATTTAGCTGGCGCAGAGACTTATAATTAAGAATCGAGCATGTCACTGATTGCGAATAAATAATTGATCAAAGATTTAATTTGATTGACCGGTATTGGCACAATACTTAAAACCTGGTTTGCTATAAACCGTTTTGTTCCTTCGACCTCAAGCTCAATACTTAAATAGTCATCATCATTAATACACAGCGAGAAACTGTTGAGAAACGAATTCAATTTCGTCCTTTCGGTTTGGAAAGTTTGAAGAACCGTTAAGAAAAGTACCAAATCTTGGTTATCGATATTAATCGATATAATTGCTAATTTTGTTTCCCAAATTGGCATACAGCCAAGATCGTGCAGGATATAGATCCAATAGAACCCTGAAACCCTCTATATAGTAAAGCATGTTATCGATATTAATCGATATAATTGCTAATCTTGGTTCCCAAAAAGGAGTACAGCCAAGATCGTGCAGAATATAGATCCGAAAGAACCTTGGACCCTCTATAAAGTAGAGCATGTTATCGATATTAATCGATACAATTGCTATACTATATATGTTATCAATTTTAATCGATACAATCGATCCTTGGACCCTCTAAAAGCCATTTCAGGCATGTATCAAAACCTTTTACACCCATTATTAACTAAGAAGAATACCATTTAAGATAGGTAAAACCTAGTCAAGTACGAATCCCACTTGAAGTGAGAATCTTTAGTAGTTTTTTGCAGTGTATTGCGGTTTGACGACAGTTGGTCTTCACTCACCTGTTCGCACGCATTCCTGGGTCATGCAGACCCCTTCCGGTTGCCGTCCTCCCGCACCTCCTGAACCATCCTTCAAGCCATAGTTGCCTGCCAATTAGAAAGAACTTTGGAATTTAGTTTCGACAACGCCTTAATTTCGAAAAAAAAACCACTCAAGTAAATTGATTTTAAATATTTCATTAAAATGATATGCACAAAACCCCAAACGAATTGGAGCAATACCTAAGTTCCTCATGTCAACGGATATCTGATTTGCGTGAAAGGATAATTGAATAAGCTTCCCCCCTACCAACTCCCTATACTCATTTTGAAAGATTGAAATTGTAATTCACTTGAAAAAAACTGTTGAAGGATAATCGCAAACCCTGGGGAAGAAACTAAGCAATTGACTTCGGGTTTAACTTTGTTTTCTGAATGATTAGTATTCAAATTCAATAAATATTTCATTAAAATGATATGCACAAAACCCCAAACGAATTGGAGCAATACTTAAGTTCCTAATGTCAACGGATATCTGATTTGCGTGAAAGGATAATTGAATAAGCTTCTCCCTACCTCCACCCAATACTCATTTTGAAAGATTGAAATTGTAATTCACTTGAAAAAAAACTGTTGCAGGATAATCACAAACCCTGGGAAGAAACAAAGCAATTGACTTCGGATTTAACTTGGTTTTCTAACCGATTCCTCGTAGATTAGTATTCAAATTCATAAGGATTGTAAACTGTTTGTATGTATGCTTAATACTCGTATGCCTTTGATGCCTGTCATAAGCTTTTACGCCTCCATTTCGATGCCACAAATAATTTAAGTGACACATATTGAAAGCTTCACTCTTAAATTGAACACTTTGACACTTTTCTCCCTTCCTGTTTGCTTTTGCATTGGGTGGGTGTGGCTGTGTGTGTTTGTTTATGCAACGTGTCCTCTCGGTCGATAGCTCATCGATTGCTCGGGACACAGGACACTGGACACACGGGGCACATGTTGCATGCTATCTTTAACAAACTTTGCTGAAAACACGACAAGAAAAAAAAACATTTCAAAATATTTTCGAACAATCAATTACGATATTCAGCACTTCAAATCGAAGTAAGCAGTTTATTGCTTAGCTTGAAGAAGCTTGATTGAATTCGAAATGATTTTCGAGTGTAACAAGTTTAGCTACGACTTTTTTTTTCAAGTGTAACCGCATCCTGTCCGCACGTTTATTCGATTTCCCCTGCTTATGCAATTGCAAAACGTAACTTCTAGGTACTTAGAGGGAAGAGCAGGTAAAGAGGCGGTTAGAAACTGCAGGGCAAAGAGTGAAGGGAAGAAAGGGAAAGGAATGATAACAGATTTATAGCGAAAATGGAAAACTCGTAAAGGTTAATACAATTACACCTCAACAGGAAATTGTTTTTTTTAAAGACCACGAAGCTGACGCTCCGAGAAATATGTGTGAAAAGTGAGTTAACTTTAAAGCAGTAGGAGCCAAAGGGCTTTTTTTCAGTATGTGCTTGAACCAAGTCGATATTTATAGCTGTCATATTTATTTTTAAATGTCCCCAAAAAATAAAAAATAAAGATAGAAAAGTGATAGGCTTTGATGATGATGTAGGCGGGCAGTCGAACGATGAATGAAGCGCTTTTTATACCCCGAACCCATTTAAAATGGGTGAAGAGGGTATAATGGTTTTGTGTAACAGGCAGAAGGAAGCACATCCGACCCCATAAAGTATATATATTCGTGATCAGCCGAGTGGATATAGCTGTGTTCGTCGATCTCAAAGCCTTTAAAATCTAGAGACTCTAGATTTGGAACATAAGCTCGCCTAATCCCTAGGCAGTACAAGTTTGTTTCAAAACTTCGATAACTCTTTCCGTTTCCGATATACACATGTTATCGATAACAACAAAATCTTGAATATCGAAAACTTTGAGACGCAGTTTGAAACATTAGACGAAATATTGACAATCTGTGAATCAAATTTTCGATAACTCTCCCCGTTTCCGATATACACATGTTATCGATAACAACAAAATCTTGAATTTGGAAAACTTTGAGACGCAGTTTGAAACATTAGACGAAATATTGACAATCTGTGAATCAAATTTTCGATAACTCTCCCCGTTTCCGATATACACATGTTATCGATAACAACAAAATCTTGAATTTGAAAAACTTTGAGACGCAGTTTGAAACATTAGACGAAGTAATGAGAATCTGTGAAATTTTTCTTGAAAAGGGTTGAGAAACACCGGAGATATGGAACATTGAAGTTTAGTCAAGCGCAAAGTATAGGGTTCAGGGTATCGTCTAGTCGGGATTTCTCGACTAGAGCCTTCTTACATGTTTATTTTTCGTTCTTTGTCGCCAAATATTAAAAGCACGTTTTACAACACGGCCATATAAACGTGTGAGAACCAGCGAAAGGTTTCCCGCAAATCGACTGAGGGAAATTCATAAAACGAATTGATTGCCTTTTGAAACTGGAAGTTTCATATGTGTGCATCATGTGAACGTTAGATAATATTGTATAGATAATAATAAATAAGAGAGAAAACCGCTCCATACACAAGCCCAAAAGGTGCTCCAAGCAGCGAGGGGACATGTGGGAATGTGTATGAATGCAGCAAGCAATGAACAAATTAGCAATGAATGGGCATCTCTCAAGTCTTAGGTAGCCCCAGGCATACACTGACCAAAAAAGCTTATCAAAATAGCATTGAATCGATTGCTTTCTCACTAAGGATTTCCCCTACTCAGGAAACGGTTTCTACCTTGCGAAGGGTTTTAACGTGTTCCGAGTAGTTCGGGCTTTGAGATATGAGGTTCTAAGCAATCAAGAAAAACCAATTAGTTTTGAACTTAACTTTTTTTGAGGTTTAAAGAACCGTTCCTCATTTTTTCAAGCTCTTTTTGTTCAACTAAGGTTCTAACCAATCAATAAAAAACCAATTAGTTTTGAACTCAACGTGGTTTAAAGAACCGCTCCTCCTTTTTTCAAGCTCTTTTTCTCTCGAACGATTCGTTTTCTCGCTGTGTTGTAGGGGTTTTGGTTCAGGTGGGAATGGGGATGTTCATTTTTTAAGCAACCGAACAACAACACAAAAGACAGTCGAAAGGCAGTCGCAGTGACAGCCATTGTTATTCACAGTTGATGTTCTTGATGTTGTATGTTGTTGTTGTTGTATGTTGTTGTTGTATGTTGTTGTTGTATGTTGTTGTTGTTGTTGTTGTATGGTGTTGTCGTTGTTTGACATATTTTGTAATTGAATTTTGCACAAGGAAAGCGCGCGTGCAGCGCTTGGAAATGAAATGAAAGGCGCCTACAGCATAACAGAATAACAGCTGGGGTCAGAGGGTGGCGATGGGGTGAGTAAAAGGGTTGCTTGATTTGGTTAGACGAGATTGCAGGATACTGGGGTTTAGCCCAAGCCCGAACGAAAGACAGAGAGAGACACTTTCAGGGAGATAGCGAGAATGAGATGAAAACAAAATAGAAAAGAGGATGAAAAAAATGTGAGGCAGCCTGTTGCTGCCGCCTGTTGCTGCATGTCCAGTCGTGCGTCCCGTAAACAGGAAATTAATTTAAATATACCCTAACCAAAGAGGTCATAGCGCTTTGCGCACACAACACGATTCGAATGTGAAATAATAAAAGGAATTTTATTAGAAAATCTATTAAAACTATAATTTTTACTTAAAAAACTTGTTTGTAAATAAAGAATACAGAAAAACTTATCAGCTCATTGAAATTCAATAACAGTTGAACTCAAATTTTCAAAAGTATGCTTAAGAAAAATATTGTATGTGTGAGTGTGTAGGCGTATACTTGACTTAACTTCAATGCTACATATCTCCGGTGTTTCTCAACCGATATCAATAAAAATATCACAGATTCTCATTATTTGGTCTAATGTTTAAAACTGCATCTAAAATTTTTCCAAATTCAATATTTTGTTGTTATCGATCACATGTGTATATCGAAAACGGCAAGAGTTATCGAAAATTTGATTCACAGATTCTCATTATTTCGTCTAATGATTCAAACGACGTTTAAAAGTTTTCGATATTCAAGATTTTGTTGTTATCGATCACATGTGTATATCGAAAACGGGAAGATTTATCGAAAATTGGATTCACAGATTGTCATTATTTGGTCTAATGTTTATAACTGCATCTAAAAGTTTTCCAAATTCAAGATTTTGTTGTTATCGATAACACGTGTATATCGAAAACGGGAAAAGTTATCGAAATTTCGAAACAAACTCGTACTGCCTGGGGATTAGGCGAGATTTTGTTCCTTTTTACACATTTTAAATGGATTCAGGGTATAGAAAGTAGCCAGCTTTTAGACTAGTTCGGAAAGAGTATTCAATTGACGGCAAGAGGAACATGATTGATTTTCTCTCTCTCAGTCAATCTTTCTACATCCATCGACAACATGTTGAGCAAAAATGAAAATGTCAAGCAACTAACTTGATTAAATTGTGTATGTGTGTATGTGTGTGTGTGTGTGTGTTGCGACCAAATTGCATTAAATCCTGTTTTTTTTTTTGCACTTTGCAACTCACCTGCATCCTGTAGCTGATAACGTTGGCAATGCTGATGCAAGCTGGCAAAATAGATGGCCAATGCACCGATTGCGGCACCAAGGACGGTAAAAGCGATGGCCAGGACGAGGAGGCGTCGCCGCTGCTGCGTCTCCTTCAACAGCAGCCAATCGCTCGGGGCTGCTGTTCCCCCTCCTGCTCCTCCTCCTCCTACTGCCACAACGCCAGCAGCAACTGGAGCGCCGCCAGCGGTTGCTGCCACATTGCGTTGCAAGGCTGTGCCAACGGTGCCGCTGCCATCCGGACTGAGAAATACAACGGTTGATAGTTTGTTCTGTTGTTGTTGCTGTTGCTGCTGCTGCTGCTGCTGCTGTTGTTGTTGTTGTTGTTGCTGAGCGATGAGGGGCGAAACAACCGTTACGTTTAGTTCATCTGCCGCACTCGACTGCAGATACCCATTGTTTAGATTCGTCTGCGTCGCTGGCGGCGGCAAGTTGTCGCTTGTTGGCTTTGTGGGCGTGGCCAACATATCGCTCGGGGCGCTTCGCCTTTTATACAGCTGTCTTCCTCTTCGTTATGCTTTTATCTTGTTGTTTGCTTGACACCTTTAATCCGCGTTTGATGAGCGTACCGTCCACCTGTCTGTCCGCCGGGCTTCACAGTACCGTCGGCACTGCAAAAACCAACAAAAACAAAGAACCCAAAAAAATATATATAAAATATATGATATCAATATCAATCACATGTCTAAAGTACGATCTCGCTTGGCACGTGGATCTGTTCACCGTTAGATATCACATTAAGTTCGTTGCTTGAAGAACCTTTAAAACATTATTCGGTTTTCTTAACTGTACTTTTGCAGTTAAGCATCCAATACATTAGCTTTAAGAACTGTTTATTTATATTACATTAGCTTTAAAAACTGTTTATTTATATTACGAAACTTTTTAAAAACTGTTTATATTACATTAACTTTAAGAACTGATTATTTATATTACAAAACTTTTTAAGAACTGTTTATTTATATTACATTAACTTTAAGAACTGTTTATTTATATTACAAAACTTTTTAAAAACTGTTTATTTATATTACATTAACTTTAAAAAACTGTTTATTTATATTACAAAACTTTTTAAGAACTGTTTATATTACATTAACTTTAAGAATTGTTTATTTATATTACAAAACTTTTTAAGAACTGTTTATATTACATTAACTTTAAAAACTGTTTAATTATATTACAAAACTTTTTAAGAACTGTTTATTTATATTACATTAACTTTAAGAACTGTTTATTTATATTACAAAACTTTTTAAGTTGAATTTTTACATAACGAACTTCCATACAACGAAGTTTCTAGCATATAGTACGAAAACATTTTTCAAAACCATCCAAAAAACGCTTCGAATCTTGCCTACAACGAGGTTTTTTCTTCCCTATAACTTTTCAAACTATTTATTATTATATTATATATATATTTATTATACATTATCATAGCGAGAAATCATTCGAAAGGTTATTAATTAATCAAGCAGTTAGATCGAAGCTCATAAGGACATCAAGGACTTTTAAACCGAGTCTACGCTCAAGTTTTGAATATATACAAAGGATGTATTTCCTTGCATATCGTACAGTTCTTCAAGATTATAAGGTCTATCGCCCGAAATCAGCATTCAAAATTTGCATAAAACATCGAAATTGAAGCTTAAACGATTTAAGGCGAAAAACACATTTAACTAAAATGATTTAAAGCTTTTCCCACACTCAAAGCAATGCAAAAATGATTAACGGCACTTGCTATTGTGAATGAGTGCAGAATACAGTAAGAAATAGCTATTAATGCCGCTTCGCAACACTGGCTGAACGGTAATCGCGATCGCGATCTTCCATTCCATATTGCCATTTCACTCGCACAACTGTGGACACGTGTTAAACGGTACTCGCTTTCGCATAACTGTAATTGCCAATTAGCAGAGTGCACCAGCCCTAACCAGATATTGGGTAATTCGAGACGATACGATACGATACGGCCTGACGCGTAGTACTACTACGATCTAATCACTTTTGTTAAGCATTTACAACACAGTATGCAATTTACAATAATAATAATAATAATACAAATAGCTTGACAGTTCTCTCTCTCTCTCTCTCTCTCTCAAACATCCAAAATAATAATAAAAACAAGTAAGAAGGCTCTAGTCGAGAAATCCCGACTACACTATACCCTGAAGCCCATACTTTAAGCGTGTGTGTGTGTACACTTATAGTGCACACTTGACTTAACTTCAATGTTCCATATCTCCGGTATTTCTCAATCGATTTCAATACAATTTTCATAGATTTTATTTATTTCGTCTAAAGTTTCAAACTGCATCATAAAGATTTCTGAATTCAAGATTTTGCTGTTATCGATCACATGTGTATATCGGAAACGGGGAGAGTTATCGAAAATTTGATTGACAGATTATCATTATTTCGTCTAAAGTTTCAAACTGCATCATAAAGATTTCTGAATTCAAGATTTTGTTGTTATCGATCACATGTGTATATCGGAAACGGGGAGAGTTATCGAAAATTTGATTGACAGATTCTCATTATTTCGTCTAATGTTTCAAACTGCATTATAAAGATTTGTGAATTCAAGATTTTGCTGTTATCGATCACATGTGTATATCGGAAACGGAAAGAGTTATCGAAAATCTAAAACAAGCTTGTACTGCCTAGGAATTAGGCGTGCTAATGTTCCAAATCTGAAGTCTTTAGCTCTCATAGTCTCTGAGATCAACGGACATGGACATATATATACTTTATAGGGTCGGAGATGCTTCCTTCTGCCCGTTACATACTTTTGCACAAAACCATTATACCCTTTTTAACCATTTTCAATGGGTTAAAAAATATATTAGAGTGGATCTTGCTTTACAAACATAAGTTATATGTTTTTTTTTGCTTTTTCATTGAGAAATTTGTTTTTCATTCATATTTGTAAGTTTCAACACTTGAACCTTGTTTTTAATGTTTAAATCAAAAGTGTTTGGAATACAAAAACTACAAAAAATATGTTTTCAAAGCTTCATAATTATTTTTTGAGGGGTTGTCAATGAACTTGACAACATGACGATCGTGAATGTTGATAGTATATCATTTGATGTGCTCCTTGATCTAGTGAATATATTGATAGGCCCAGTTAACAGCTGGCTGACATGGCCAACAACATGTTTCAACGCAACGAAGACAAAGACAGAGACGGACAGATCGAGAGAGAGAGAGAGGTGCAAAAAATTTAAATTTGATTTCTTTGTTTTAGAGTATTTAAATATTAATTTAATTTTTGCAAATTTTGCAAAAAAAAAAAAAAAAAAATCATCTTAAAAACAAGTTCGACGAGAACAGTGAATAAGCGTGGACCGCACCTGCACCATCAGCGCCCCTGCTCGCCCCTCAGCAAGGGGGGGCGTCATATGGAGGCTGGTGATTGCACTTGGAAAAAATGTGTGAGACTTTTTTGAGTTTTCTGACTTTTTTGTTTCGCGATCAAATCAAAAAATTGTAATATTTTGCACTTGAAAGAATCGTAAAATTGTTTGTTCTTTTTTTCTTTCAGTGTATGCCTGATGGCTTGGAGGCCGGCTTAACGCACGCTCAACTGATCTCGTGATGATGCTCATCTAAATACTAAATGCTCTTTTTCATTATGTAAATCTTAAGCTAATATTTTGAGTTGGCAACACTCACTTATACACACACACACACATACACACATATACACTATAACAAAAACAACAAAATTTAGTTATAACAAGTTAAGCATTTTGATTTTTTGTGCGATCATAATTTGAATTTAATTGCTATTTGTTTGAAACTAAAAAAAAAAAATTGTATTTTTTTTGTTTATTATTTTATATTTTATTACTTTTGTTGTTGCTCTCCAGATTATGATTGTTTGTTGTTGTTGTTGTTGTTGTTGGTTGCCAGCCAGTTTTTGTATTCTTGTTTTTTAGCGCGTTTTTATTAAACAACAGTTACATTTAGTTGCGTGTGTGTAAGTGTGCGTTTGTGTTTATGTTTTGCGCGCTTTAGGAAACGTTTTCGCTGTCTATTTCACTTGTGTTGTTGTTGTTGTGTATTGTATTGTATTGTGTTTGTTAGTTTTTTTTATTTGTCGTGCCGCCAAACCGCGCGAGCCGACTACTCGTTACGAACTGAACGCGGCGAACTGTCCTTAGCTTTTAAGCAGGCAGCGCGGCCGTCGCCGTCGCCATCGCCATCGCGGCCAGCGACAGCGACGCCAGCGCACAACGGCGCTAACGGCAAAAACCGATTTGACGGCGCAAAAAGCTCTTCTTGCTTTTTCACATTACCTGTCGCCGTTGCCTTCAAAGTTTTCGATTGACTGAGCGCGCTAAAAGGAAGTGCACGCAATGAAAAACGACACAAAACACAAACACTAGCACACACAAAACACACACACACACACGCATGACAACTCTTTATGCACGTTTCACAACACACACACACACACATCTGTCGGCCCGCTCGACGCTATGGCAACAAAAACAACAGCTAGATGGCGTACTTCTTTTACAAATACAAACGAAGAAAAAACAAGAACAATAACAACAATACGCCATTTGCCGCGATTTTGCCATTCCATCACTCGTCGTCATTTTGGCATTATCGTCGCTTGATCATCGTGTCATTGTCATTTTCTGAACAATTTTCGTGTTGTGTCCATTGGTAAAAAAAAAGAAGAAAAAAATTAATTACCGCCCGCTGGGGCGATAATAACAACAATAAAAACATATGTGATGGATTTTGGGCACAGATTAATCATACTTGAAAATTAATATTAGTGGCCATAGTACTTGAGATGCTTTCGGTTATTTGATATTTGATTTCTTTTGATTTGATTACGTTGATTTCGTTCTTTTCCTGCTTTTTGATCCCAGCAATGGAAAATGTTTTTACAAAATCACAATACTCTATGCATCGTATTTGTTTTTGTGCAAGTTTGAGCACTATCGATATTAATCGATAATGTACTTTAAGTGCTATTGAATTATTTAAATAGTTTTAAGTTGTGTCCAGGACATGTGCACGTGTGATCCATGCAATTAGCTTATTATTTAAGTATGTGTGTCTTATTTATATATACTAGCAATAACATTTATCAGCAAAACTGCCATTTATCGATCATTGAGCACTAACAGCTCCGCCACATTGCTTTACTATAACACGCTAACGGCATTCATAGAGCTACCAACCAACAGGTGGCGTGCCATATTAAAGTTTTTTCTCTTGTTCTTTGTTAGATGCTTGCAGCTCGACAAATCTCAAATACAACTACATATATGAGTGTGTGGGGGAAAAAGAGCCGTTAGGTCGGCCTTACCTCTGATTAATTTTTGGCGCTACAAACAGCTGGCACGTGCGGCGGCGCATTTTCCGGCGCCATATGCTAGTCTCAAAAAACCAATGCAAGGATAACACAATGAACAAACACAACAACAAAATGTATATATTTATGAAAAAAAACACAGTATTTTATTTATAAGTAGAGATTAGTGTTTTACACATATTTAAATTTACATCGTTAAATTTACGTTTCGGATATAATTTTAAACTTATATGTTATTAAATAAAATTTTTAATTTTTTGTTTATTTTTATTTTTTTTTTGTTAAGTCCGTTACATTGATAGCCCGCTGCGCGACTAAAAATACGTATTTTGTTCTTACAAGTTAATCAGAAAAAAGTGCCAGGCGTTAAGCAAACGTCGACCAAACTTCCAACTTGCGCACGCCCTTCCCGTTAGGCGACATCGAGCTTTTCGCCACCCCAAAAAAGCTTCTTTCACTATCGTAATTTTGTATCGTCATCGTGCGTTTTTGATGTCTCCAATTTAAATTTAAAAAAACAATAAATGTTTTGTCAAGTGCCTTTTTTGTAGATTAATCATTTTTGGGAAAAAATCGTATTAACAAAATTAATTGATATGACTTAAATATATATATATATTCCTTCCTTTTTTGTAGATTAATCATTTTTGGGAAAAATCTTATAAACAAAATTAATTGATAAGAATTAAAAAAAAAAATTTTTTCAACTTCTTTTTTTGTAGATTGATCATTTTTGGGAAAAAAATCTTATCAAAAAATTAATTGATATGTATTTAAAAAAATATATATATGTATATATATCCCTTCCTTTTTTTGTAGATTTTGTAGATTTTTGGGAAAATCGTATTAAAAAAATTAATTCACGTCTCCAATGTGAATTAAATAAAATATATATAAAATATATCTAGTTCCATTTTTTGTAGATTAATCATTTTTGGGAAAAAATCTAACAAAAAAATTAATTCACGTCTTGTGAAGAATTTAAAAAAAAAATTCTACTTCCTTTTTTGTAGATTAATCATTTTTTGGGAAAAAGTCTTGTGAATTTTTTAAAAAATTAATTTTTATTCTAGTTTCTTTTTTTGTAGATTAGGTTTATTTGGGGAAGAAAACAAATTTGATTAAAAAAATTAATTCACGTCTCCAAGTGAATTTAAAAAAAATATATATATAAAATATATCTAGATTATATCTAGTTTCGTTTTTTGTAGATTAAACATTTTTTGGGGAAAAAAATCTTATTAAAAAATTAATTGCTATGAATTTAAAATATATATATATATTCACGTCTTGTGAATTTTTTAAAAAATAAATTTTTATTCTAATTTCTTTTTTTGTAGATTAGGTTTTTTGGGGAAGAAAAAAAATTTGATTAAAAAAATTAATTCACGTCTCCAAGTGAATTTAAAAAAAATATATATATAAAATATATCTAGATTATATCTAGTTTCGTTTTTTGTAGATTAATCATTTTTGAGAAAAATCTGATTAAAAAAATAATTATTAAAAAATATATATCAATATTGTATATGTCAAAAACGAATCATTGCGGAGTGATTCCAATACAATAGCATTCGACATCAAATAACACTCAATCTGGAGAAGAATTATATAAAATTTTGGTGTAATTAAAACTAAAGAAAAAAACTTACCATCAATCGGAAAAAACCTAAATTGCGGTAGAAGCGAAATCGGCCAAGGACCTGATAGAAAAACTCGGATAGGTCTTTACCCAAGCCCGTATACCAAATGGCCAATTTGCGAGTCTCAGCCGAGTGCATGATCATCGACAGGGTGCGCAACAGTATAAAAAAATCCGCCACATTGCGATCCATGCTCAGCTGCAGCCAGTCAACAAGCTTCACCATTTCAAGTGTCTGGTAGCACTGCAAGTGTCAAGTGTTAATATATATTATTATTATTATTATTATATTATTATAATATATATTAGGTTTATTGATTGATACGCACAATATCTGCATTGGTCTGGGGCGGTTGCTTGCGAGACCTCTGATGAATGTGGCCAGCAAAGCGCTCAGTGCAATCTGACGTCTCGAACCACCCTGTGTGATGATGTGCGACAGGGCGTTCTGCATTTTAATGACACTCTCCATGCGCTGCATACCAGTGCCAACAACAAATTTATCACACATACAATTGCCAATAAACACGAACAAATCGGCTGGAAAGTGTGTGGTCAACTGAACGACAGCGTCCAAAAGTGTCGAACGATGCGAATTGCAGTCGACATTAAGCGATTGATACGACTGCATTATAAGTGCAAGATGAAAACGATCGATCAGTGGTTCGAACATTATGTTTTCCATTTTGTATGTATCATCGATGAATCGTTCGAAAAGCTGCGCAACAACAAGAATGGCATAGATACATTAATATTATTTTTTAGTATTATTATTGTTGAAAATGATTCGTTTTGGTATTTATTCACCTGTGCAGTATTCAAACCATCAATGTCAACGGATTCGATGGATGAACTTTCCATGAAGCTCTTTAAATCTTCCTTTGTGTAGTCCGATTTTGATGGCATCGCTTTAGGTAAGGTGCCAGGAATCGCCGAAAAGATCAGATCTAACATTTCATAACTTGAGTGTGTAGCAACATGTGCAACGTGGTGGTGGTTGTTGTTGTTGTTGTTGGTGTTATACACATTGTCATAAATACCCGCAATGACGTTATTATGTACGTATTTAGTTGGTATTTTCGTTTCGCTCTGTTCGAATCTAACGGAACTTGCATTTTCTTTATTCGCTGTTTCTGCTTTGGCGGCTGCTTCTGACTTTGCAATGATGCTGTTCTTCGCGGCTTTTTGCTTTGACTGTTGGATCAGCGAACGCAGATTGTACGGTTCGGGCTTCTTAAAAAGTTCGGCTTCGAGCTCGGCTTGTGATGTTGTAATAATTCTATTAAATGTTTGCGCAGCCAGGGCTCCTTGAGCTTCTGCATGAGCTTGCGACCCGTTTTCTTGTTTTTCCATTGCAGTTGTCTGTATTCTGAAAACCAGTTATATTGAAAGTGTCTGATGATACAGGTATCTGTCGCTAATTAAATATTTAAAATATATATATACAATATTTAATGTTATATAGGCAATTGGCATTGAATTCGCCTGAATTGAATTCGAACAACGCAGTTGAGACGCAGCGCGGTTTCGGCGGTCAATGGTAAGCGAAAAATAATTGGTATCGACAGGTATCGCGTTATCGAGTACTTTTCTAATAGGGTTGCCAGATAAATGCAGATGTCAGGCTGGCAGCTCCGTCGACAATCTGCGTGTGCGTGTGACTGTGTGTTTATGTTTTCGTTGTATCAGCATGCCATTTGTAATTGCAGCTTCCCTTTTATCATCTTGTTCATTTGTATTTAGCTTGTTGGTACATTCGTACCGCTTCTAATTTGTGTAGTTGTTTTTTCCTTTGATGTTTTACGTTAACAACTTGTTATTTAATTCTACCTAAACTTAACTACCTGACAAGTTTTTCCCCTTTTTCCGGAAAAATGCTTTATTCGTACGTTTTGCTAATACCGCTTTTATTAATACTACTACATCAATTGACAACAGCTGAGGCAGCTGCTGACTGCAGCAACTTGGAACGCAATCAAATCGAGCGTCGGTTATCAACAAAGACACCATATCGTGCCATTGCCAATTATAATGATACTTCGCCAATATATAATGGTATGCTTTTTGTGAAATGCATTTGAATTTATGCACAGCTGATTTTGCTTGATTCCTGCACATGCTCATTCGTTTCGTATTTTCGTGTTTTCGTTGTACAAGGTTGCCACCCGACGCGAGTGTGGGCCATAATACGTCATGGCACTCGAAATCCCAGCGAATCAATTATTTTACATGCACAAGAACGACTAGCCGAAATCCAGGCACTGCTTTTGAAGCAATCGGAACCCAATCTCTGCACCGACGAACTTAAGCAATTGCATCGCTGGAGTTGGGATCATATTACTGCAAACGACGAGAAATTGCTGGTTGCGGAGGGCGAAGATGAACTAATTGAGCTCGCGGAACGCATGCAGCTTCGCTTTCCCAATTTACTGCCAGATATTTATAATCCAGAATGGTTCTATATGAAGTACACGGCCACACAGCGTACGCTGAAAAGCGCCCAAAGCTTTGCAACTGGACTATTTGGACGACATCGCATTCACTCTATTACCTATCCACAACCATTGCATCGTGATCCAGTCCTACGGGTGAGTGAAAATGTTAAATATTAAATTAATATAGTACTTAAGCGAAGTGTTATATGCTCAATTTATGCGTATTTACTCAATTTTGCGCATTTGAAATATTGCGGGTACCAAAACGACACGGTCTGGCAGCACCATTTATATGAAATCAGTGGTAACCAGCCGCGAATGAAAGAATAGACATAATGGGAGAGATAGACGAACAAGCACATACACACACTCATACATACAGAGAGTGAAAAAGAGGAATACCGAAGTGCCGCAAATGCGTATTTCGTACTTGAGATCAGCGCGTGGATCAAACTCAAAATTGTCTCGTGTTTATATTGATCTAAAAATATTTGTTTACGTTTTTGTTGGTTTTTTGTTTTGGTTTTCGTTAAATTTGTGCAACTGAGAAAAACACACACACACACACATCAGCGCAACTGGGACAACGACGTTTGCCGTCGCCGTCTTCGTTGTGGTGGAGCTGCAAAAATTGTTTGGTTATGTGGAGCAGCAGCAGCAGCAACAGCAACAGCATTACCCGTTGTTGGCCTTCTCATCGTCGTCGTCTGCTTAGTGTTTGTTGTTGTTGGTGTTATCGTCGACGTGCATGTGCATGCATGCTGCTCTAATTGCATACATACATATATATTTTTATTTTGTGGAACTGCAGCAACAACAAATGCCAACAATTTTGTAAATATACACACACACACACATATATATATATATATAGATTCTATATATGTATACATGAAAAGAAAAAAAAACACATGTACATGTGCATAAGCATTAGCTAAAATTTTGGTTCACCGTTAACGTCACTAAGATGGCGCTGCAATTGCCGATGGCGGCCATTGGCCGAGAGCACAGCAGTAGCAGTAATAGCAACAACAACAACAAGAGCAGCAATAACACAAGAGGAGCAACAACAACAGCAACACTGGAACAACTACAGCATGAACTTGACGGTACACGTTTAGCTGCACCCAAAAAGGAGAAGCAACATAAATTGGAACAACAACAACAACAACAACAACAACAACAACAGCAGCAGCAGCAACAACAAGAAAATAGCACGCATATACCACGGCCAGCATTCCAAAAACTTATCAATCGATCGCACTGTGACGTCATCGAGGACGAACAGTGCCAACTGAGCTTCTCAGCGATGCGGCATCTGGAGCCCATCAAGCAATGGCTATACGATCGCCATGCCTGGCGCATCCGGGAGCGCATGAAAACGGCCAGTGTGGCGCTCGTGCTCTGCCTCAACATTGGCGTCGATCCGCCGGATGTGGTCAAAATACAGCCATGCTCGCGCCTCGAGTGCTGGATCGATCCCAGTTCGGTGTCGGCGCCCAAGGCCATGGAGCTGATTGGCACCAATCTGCAGATGCAATACGAACGCTGGCAGCCGCGTGCCCGCTACAAGAAGTGCCACGATCCGACCGTCGAGGATGTGAAGAAGCTGTGCACCTCGCTGCGCCGCAATGCCAAAGGCGAACGCATCCTGTTCCACTACAATGGCCATGGTGTGCCCAAGCCGACGGCCAATGGCGAGATCTGGGTGTTCAACAAGACCTTCACCCAGTACATACCGCTGAGCATCTTTGAGCTGATCAACTGGATGGCCGCGCCATCGATCTACGTCTACGATTGCTCCAATGCGGGCATCATTATCAACTCCTTCCAGCCGTTTGCGGAGCAGCATGAACACGAACTGGAGAAGGCTTTGGCCGCCGGCACCCAGAACGCCGCCCAGCTGGTCAGCTACAAGAACTGCATCCATCTGGCGGCGTGTGCGGCCAATGAGATACTGCCGATGAATGCCCAGCTGCCGGCGGATCTCTTCACCAGCTGTCTGACCACACCCATCAATATCGCCCTCAAGTGGTATGCCATGCAGGAGAAGCTGGGCATGGTGCCGCGCATCCAGAGCGAGCTGATTGACAAGATACCCGGCAAGGTGAACGATCGCCGGACCATGATGGGTGAGCTCAACTGGATCTTCACGGCCATAACGGACACGATTGCCTGGAATACGCTGCCCCGCGAACTCTTTCAGCGCCTGTTCCGGCAGGATCTGCTCGTGGCCAGCCTGTTCCGCAACTTTCTGCTGGCGGAGCGCATCCTGCGGAGTCACGATTGTACGCCGGTGTCGCTGCCCGCACTGCCGCCCTGCCATCGGCATGCCATGTGGAAGGCCTGGGATCTGGTCGTCGATCTGGCGCTGCAGCAGCTGCCGGACATATTGGAGCAGCAGGCCTCGTACCGCCAGCTGCCGTTCTTTGAGCACCAGCTGACCGCGTTCCAGGTGTGGCTGGACAGTGAATCGGAGGCGCGCACACCGCCCGAACAGTTGCCCATTGTGCTGCAGGTGCTGCTCTCCCAGGTGCATCGCTTGCGTGCTTTGGAGCTGCTGGCCCGCTTCCTCGATCTGGGTCCCTGGGCTGTCAATCTGGCGCTGGGCGTCGGCATCTTTCCCTATGTGCTCAAACTGCTGCAGAGCTCGACGCGTGAGCTGCGTCCGGTGCTGGTCTTCATCTGGGCCAAGATCCTGGCCGTCGATCCCAGCTGCCAGGTGGATCTGGTCAAGGAGTACAAATACTTTCTAACTGTCCTGCAGGACAATGCCGTCAGCAAGCAGCATCGCACCCTCTCCGCCTTTGTGCTCGCTTCCATTGTCCACAATTTCCTCCTCGGCCAGACCAGCGCCCTCCAGGGACCCCTGCTCTCCATCTGTCTGGAGCAGCTGAACGATAGCAGCTGGCTGTTGCGCCAATGGCTCGCCATTTGCCTGGGCATGCTCTGGCAGAACTTCGAGAAGGCGCGCTGGTCCGGCGCCCGCGACCTGGCCCACGAGAAGCTCTATGCCCTGCTCCTGGATCCCATACCGGAGGTGCGTGCCGCTGCGGTCTTTGCTTTGGGCACCTTCATCAGCTCCGTGACGGATCGCAGCGAGGAGCAGGCCAATAATATCGATCGCATCATTGCCGTCACCCTCCTGGAGACGGTCGGGGAGGATATGTCGCCGCTGGTACGTCTCGAGCTGGCCGCCGCCCTCCAGTGGATGGTGTTGCTCTTCGAGTCACAGTTCGTCACCGTCTACATGTCGGATCACATGGACAGCCATGCCTCGGCGCTGGTCTCGTGCGGCGGCGAACGCTCCGCCAGCATCACCCACGGCCTGCCGACGCCGCCGCAGTCGTCGAACAGCTTGGAGCGGGCTCCACATGTCAGCATGCGTCTGTGCGTCAGCTCCAGCTCGATCTTCAACATGAGCTCCAGCTCCAGCGGCAATGTGAATGTGAGCAGCAGCAGCAGCACCACCACCACCACCACCACCACGACCACGAATGCCATACCCTTTCAGTACATCTTCACCAAGCTGTGGCAGGGCATCTACAATCTGGGCCAGGATCCGTTTCCCCAGGTGGCGCTGACCGCCCAGAAGATCATCGCGCATGTGCGGGACGCGGCGCTGTGCCTGATAACCGCCAAGGAGGCAACGAATGCCACCGCCGGCTGTGCCTGTTCTGGACGGGATCATGCGGAGAAGCTGCACAACAATAGCAGCTCCAGTGTCAGTCTGCCGCCCAGTCCGAACACGCGTGGCAACTATCTGGGCGGCGCTGCTGAGTCGCCGCCGGTCGGCAGTGGTGGTGCTGGTGGTGGTGGTGTTGGTGGTGTTGGTGGTGCTGGTGGTGTTGGTGGTGCGGTTGGCAGTGGCACCCTTTACGCCACGGGCAGTCGCTGGGCATTGAAGCTGCGCCTCTCGGGCGGCGGGGATCAGCAGCAGCGCAAGATGCGCACCAGCTCCATGAACGATGAGCCAGACGGTGGTGCTGGCGGTGCCACAGCCAACATACCGCCACACGCTACAGCTGCCACAGCGGCTCCCATCACCACGGCCCAGGACTCCACAAGTGGCAATCATTCGGCTCGCAGCAGCGGCAGCGAAACGAATCAATACTCCGATTCCAACAATGGCAAATCACAGCTACTCAAGCCCATCGTCCAGACGCAGTTCATCGCGTGGGCCATCTCGTACTTCACGCGGCCGGGCAAGAAGCGCTACAGCTGCGCCGACGGCGGCACCGAGGAGGAGGAGGGCCAACAGCGCTGGCCCATCGATCGCAACTCGGCGACGCTGCGCATCCGCGAGTATCGCTATCAGCGGAACAAGCTGTGCCGCCGCCAGGCGCAGAGTGATCAGCTGGTGCAGCGCCTGGACGCGCATAGCTTTGTGCGCAAGACCCAGTATACGCCATCGCTGGTCAAGCTGTTGCCCTATGAGCAGCAGATCGCCGTCGCCTACAGGGAGAAGGTGCTGGTGTACGATTTTGTGCGCAATCTGGTGCACAGCTTTGTGACGGAGGCGCCACAGCCGGAGACGAACATTGGGTCGTGGAAGAACCAGAGCTGGAAGAGCCTGCAGGCGTCGCGTCTGCCCACGCCCTCGCACTTTGCGCGCGTCAGCAGCTTTGAGCTGTTGAATGCCCAGGATGTGGGCCTGATGCTCGTCGCCCACGAGGATGGTGTCATCCGGGTGTGGCAATCGAATGCGGCGAGTGCAACAACAACAACAACAACAACAACAACAACGGAACAACCGACTGATGCGGCAGCGGCGTCAACGGCGGCACGTCTGATCAGTGCCTGGGATGCACTGCCTCGTCATAATCCCAGTGGTCACAATTCCTATCTGCAGCGTCTGACGGATGCGTTCAGCAGCGGAAGCGGTGTCACCAGTGCCTCCAACACCAGCCTAACGGGCATTGGCAGCACCGGCAGTGGCGGCAACTCTGCTGTCGGTTCGCTCAACTCCGGCGGCGGCGGCGGCGGCGGCGGCGGTACAGCTGGCGCCGGCGCCGGCGGTGGCGGTAGTTCCATGAGCAGCACCAACATAGTCACCGCCTGGCAGCAGTACAGTCAACACTTGATCGTCGGCAGCGACTACTATCGCTATCTGCGCATCTGGGACGTGGAGCGCGAGTTGCGGCTGAGCGATCTGCATTTGGGACGCGGCGAGACTACCGTGCGCACCCTATCGCCATTTGTGGCGAACGTACGCTGCAATCTGATCGTCGCCGGCTGCTCGGATGGCAGTGTTCGGCTGTTCGATAAGCGCTGTCCGCCGCTGTGGGCACGGGTTCATGTCATTCTGGAGCACTCGTCGCCGATCATGAATGTGTCGCTGCGGGCGGACAAGACGATGCTCGTGAGCGGCTGTACCGGCGGCAAGGTGTGCGTACTCGACTTGCGTCGCATGAACACTCAAAGCGGTACGGCGACGTCGGGTGGAAGTACCGGTTCTATTAGTGGCAGTAGCGTCGTCCATCAGTGGGAGGCTGGTGGCGATATCACAGCGATGGCGTGTCATCAGGTCGCGGATGCCGTTGCCTGTGGCAATGCCTCAAAGATTTCCATCTATTCGCTTAGCGGACGCACACAGAGCGTGTTGCGCAGCAACGAGGGTTTCATGGGCTCCAAAATTGGTTATCCCACGAGCCTGTCCTTTCATCCATATAAGGTTCAGCTGGCGGTGGGCTATGTGGACAATACGGTAGCTGTCTACAGCCCAACACCAGGTAAATACCCCCAAAGAAAACACCTTAGCGACTAGCCAAAAAACAACGAGCAACTGCAACGAGTAGCTAACAAATATTGCTATCTCGCTTGGTATACATTTATATGTCTTGTTACTCGTTCGTTGAAATAGTAACGAGTAACGAGTAGTTTACTCGTTCAAATAGTAACGAGTAGTTTACTCGTTTGTTCAAATAACAAAATATGTAACTCTCTTTCTTTTTCTCTCTATTATTGTTTGGTCACAACTCATTCATTCAACTCGTTACTCGTTACAGTTTTATAAACTCTGCAACCGCTGGAAAACTGCAACGAGTAGCTAAGAAATCTTGCTATCTCACTACGTCTCGCTTTGTATACATTTATATTCCTTGTTACTTGCTCGTTCAAATAGTAACGAGTAGTTTACTCGTTCAAATAGTAACGAGTAGCGAGTAGTTTACTCGTTTGTAACAATAACAGTTAGTTATGTAGCTCTCTCTCTCTCTCTCTCTCTCTTCATTCATTGATTCATTACTCGTTACAGTTTTATAAACTCTGAAATCGCTGGAAATCTTCAACGAGTAGCTAACAAATCTAGCTATCTCACTACGTCTCGCTTTGTATACATTTATATTTCTTGTTACTTGTTCGTTCAAAAAGTAACGAGTAACGAGTAGTTTTGTCGTCCAAGTAGTAACGAGTAGTTTACTCGTTTGTTCAAATAACAGTTAATTATGTTTCTCTCTCGCTATCTCGTCATTCACTGAATTCGTTACTCGTTACAGTTTTATAAACTCTGCAATCGCTGGAAAACTGCAACGAGTAGCTAACAAATCTAGCTATCTCGCTTCGTCACATATATTTCTTGTTACTTGTTCGTTCAAATAGTAACGAGTAGTTTACTCGTTCAAATAGTAACGAGTAGTTTACTCGTTCAAATAGTAACGAGTAGTTTACTCGTTCAAATAGTAACGAGTAGTTTACTCGTTTGTCACAATAACAATTAGTTATGTAACGCTCTCTCTCTCGCTCCCTCTCATCATACATTGAATTCGTTACTCGTTACAGTTTTATAAACTCTGCAACCGCTGGCAAACGGACGTCGACAAGAATCCCGAAACAATGTTTAATGCACGTAGCTTCTATGCGGAGCCAGCAATGCAATCAGCAGTGGACTACGTACGTTCCACTACCCAAATAATGGATCTAACCCCCCAAGATGTTCAGCTCATGTATACGGTGTGCGCCTTCGAGACGGCCTGGCAACGCCAAAAGCCTCCGTCCGTCTGGTGTCGCTTCTTCAATGTAGACGCATTAACCGCCTTGGAATTTGCCGAAGATCTCGAGTATTATTGGAACGATGGCTACGGCTACGAGTTGACGCATCGCATTGCCTGTCCGGCAATCGCAGACATGTTTGCGGCCATCGAGTGAGTATTGGGTTCCAAAACCAAAGGGTACTTAAACCAGAAAAGTTTCGTGATGTTTGAGATCAATTGGACCAAGAAGTCCTGTTGTTGTATAGTAAGAAGTTTTAGGAACTTAAATGTGAAAACGTTTGTACTAAAACCATAATAAGTTTGATATATATCTTTTTATACCCTGAACCCATTGAAAATGGGTAAAAGGGGTATAATGGTTTCTGCAAAAGTATGTAACAGGCAGAAGGAAGCACATCCGACCCCATAAAGTATATATATTCTTGATCAGCCTAGTCGATATATGTCCATGTCCGTTGATCTCAAAGCCTTTAAGAGCTAGAGACTCCAGATTTGGAACATAAGCTCGCCTAATCCTTAGGCAGTACTAGTTTGTTTCAGATTATCGATAACTTTTTCCGTTTCCGATATACACATGTGATCGATAACAACAAAATCTTGAATTCAGAAATCTTTATGATGCAGTTTGAAACATTAGACGAAATAATGATAATCTGTCAATCAAATTTTCGATAACTCTCCCCGTTTCCGATATACACATGTGATCGATAACAACAAAATCTTGAATTCAGAAATCTTTATGATGCAGTTTGAAACATTAGACGAAATAATGATAATCTGTCAATCAAATTTTCGATAACTCTCCCCGTTTCCGATATACACATGTGATCGATAACAACAAAATCTTGAATTCAGAAATCTTTATGATGCAGTTTGAAACATTAGACGAAATAATGATAATCTGTGAAAATTTTAATAAAACCGGTTGAGAAACACCGGAGATATGGAGCATTGAACTTTAGTCAGGCGTTAAGTATAGGGTTCAGGTCTAGTCTAGTCAGGATTTCTCGACTAAAGTCTTCTTACTTGTTACTAATAGCATAATAAGTTTGATATATATCTTTCTTAGATTAGATAATGAAATTAATGTGCTTGTGGCAACGTAAACAATTCTCGCAATCACTTAACTTAATCAAGACAATTGCCAAATTTGCATAGATCTAATTTAAGCATATTACATTTTGGATTTGCAGAACGTCAAGGCCGCGCGCCAATGCCACATTCTATTTTACCCATTCGGGAACGCTGCTCAAGATGCTGGCCCATCTGGGCGTCGCCAAAGATGAGCGACCGCTGACGCACAAAGATTACGAACACGAGCGCCATTGGCGCACAAGTGAGATTGATGCGTTTGCCACCAACTTGGCATTTGTGCGCTACGAGTAAGTAAACTGAATACTATTACTTGCAACATTCTAGCTAATCGAATTTTGTGTTTTTAGCTGCGTTGAGAAGGAGCCGCAGGTGCTGGTTATGCATCAGGAGCGCGCGATTCGGCTGCCCGGCTGTCCGCAGGATAACGATCTGTGTCCGCTTGCCACGTTGCGTCGCAACTATGCGGACAGTGTCGAGCGTTGCGACTTCGAGGCGCTCTGCCAGGCGGCTAACTGAAAAGGGAGAGGAACACGCGACAGAGGGAGAAGGACATCGAAGGGGTTGAGATTGAGAACTGGAACGGAAATGATTTGCTGCTGCTGCTGCTACTGCTTGTGCCTGGTGCTGAACGATAAAAAGATATATATATATATATATATATGGCACTCCGCTACGAAAACACACAAAACTATGTTGAATTAAACAGGAACCGTAAGGATTCGTCGGAATTTTTGGAAATTTGCATTGATGTCCAGGATAAAACAAACATTTAGAGAAGGAACAAAACAGAGTGAGGTAGACATAGAGAAGGAGATAGAGAAATAGAGAAAGAGAGAAAGCGAAAGCTGTGCGCAAAATGTTGCATATTAGTTTTTAAGAAGCATAGTGTTAAGCATGGAAGTGAAAGGTTAGCAAGAAAGCAAGCAAAAGGAATTAGTATTGTAAAACACAAGTAATAACTCTTTATTTTGTATGCCTTTTTAGTCAATGGGGAGCTAATCGAAACAAACAAACTGAGTACAGGCAATGAGAAAGCACAAGTTGAGGCAAAAACGAAGCGAGAAAGAAAGAAAATGAGCTAGAAAAGCAAAACAGTCTTAATCTACTACACCTACAACGTACATATATATCTATATATATATATATATATATAGACTACTATATACTTAAACTGTACTGTACAATTTGTAGTCGGAACCTCTGCGATCTTGTATTGCCGATAAGCTGTTAATCATATGTCAATAAGATCTTATTTTATTTGTTTCTTCGTATATATAGTTTGTTTAATTGTTTTTTTCTTACCTAATACCCACATATATATATAATGTCTATATGCATGTATATATATATGTATATAACAACTACAATATATATATATACATGGAAAGCTATGGTATAAAGTACTCGTATATATATTTAGAATATATAAACGCCTGTATTGATTGCTAACTAAAACATAAAACCAACAAAGATCTAGTTTATAAGCGCTTGTTTAAACCCTCAAAACAACAAAAAGAAAATGTAAAAAAAAAGAAACAAAAAAAAATCGATTAGTATGAAAAAATATGTTAATTTATCGAAAAGTTAATATTTATTTATAAATGCGAAAAGATCACACAAGACATGTAACGAAATAAAACAACAAAAAGAAAATGTAAAAAAAAAGAAACAAAAAATAATCGATTAGTATGAAAAAATGTGTTAATTAATCGAAAAGTTAATATTTATTTATAAGAAAAGATCACACAAGACATGTAACGAAATATTAAGTTTGGTAACGTTTAAGGCCCTTTGCAGGTGTTTAGTTCATATATATATATATATACCTCTATATTGTATTTTGATATTAAATAAAGATTTCCTATAAGCTGTTTGTACTCAAAACTACCAAGTCGATCCCATTCAATATCAGCCATATTATATAGTGCATGTCTAACCTGCTTGGGTATATCAAACTAAAAATAAGAACTCAAAATACGAAAAAAAATATTGAAATAAACCAGGAAATTAATCGATAACTTGTACATAGCACTTGTATATGGACAAACGTATATATATATACGCTTTAATGTTACTGGAACTGAAAAGCGGAAAAACAAATTGTTAATCTAACGAAAAATTTCGAACTTTTCAACGCAAAGAAAACACCAACAAAAAAAAAATCTAAAACTAAAAAGCAAATAAAGTGAAAACTTCAAAATGTAACTAACAAATCTAGTCGCATCAACAAATATGATTTTTACACGCATACATATATATATATATATATCTCTTCTTTGTTGTTGTTGTAAGTAAACTTCCCGTGTTTGCACAGCGTGTGCCCTGCTAATTGGTAATCTTCTTGATTCGGAACTATCAGCTTGAAGTGTCTGTGTCTATATATACATATATACTCTATATCGCATAGCTTTAACTCTCACAGTCATTATAGCTGCTTAAATCGCTTAACTATATAGTAAACACTTTTCCTTTTTAAGATTTCTTTTATTTTTTCAATTCATATCAAGTTGAATGCATGAGTTTCTGGGTTTTGAATTCAATCCCAAAAAATGTTTTCAATATATTTAATATTTAGAAATATTTTGTATATATTTTTTTTTTTTGTTAATGCTCAGGTACACTGTTTTATACTCTTTAATTGAGCATAATGCATGAGTTTCTGGGTTTTGAATTCAATCCCAAAAATGTTTTCATTAAAATTTAGAAATATTTTAAAAATATTTAAAAAATATTTTTTTGTTAATGCTCAAGTACACTGTTTTATACTCTTTAAATAAGCATATTGCATGAGTTTCTGGGTTTTGAATTCAATTCCAAATATGAATTAATATTTAGAAATATTTTTAAAATATTTTTTATATATTTTGTCAATGCTCAAGTACACTATTTTATACTCTTTAATTGAGCATAATGAATGTATATATATATAAAGATTTCTTTAAGGATTTTGACTTGAAAAAGAATTGTAAAAATCTGATTGAAAAAAATATTTTTAGTTCAATTTCCACATTTTATTTGAACTTTACTATATATATAATCTCTTTCGATTGATTTGTGTTATATATATCATATATATATATATATATATTAGCATATCGGATACAAAATCAAAGTGAATTCCAATAATCAAAGCACAATTAAAACTAAATCCAAAAAATCCAGAATTATTTTTTGTTATAAACAATATTGAATTAAGTTTTAAATACGCTTAATAATATTTCTAAAATCTTTAAGCAATCACTTTCGAACTTATTTATTGATACACTTTTGATTTTACACTCTCTTTGGATTGATTTGAGTTAAAGCTAAACTTGATATGATATATATGTCTTAACAATATGATCTGAAGTATAAAGGTAGGAAGGAAAGTAATGTTAAATCTTTGGAACTTTCGATAACTATATTCTCTCTCTTCCCTCCACCCCTTTAGTATGTTTAGGGCGCCTTCTTTGGTATGCAAACTTGCTTCTAATAGCTGAAACACCCGACTTCAAGTTAGGGTATATTGGCAAATATGTGTTTGCGGCTGGCTCAAAGAAAAATGACGCCGAGAACTTTGCATTTGTTTGTGCATCATTTTATTTATTTACTTTTTTCTCTTTGTTTATTTTGGCAAATTTATGTAAATTAAAAATAAAACATGCATCGAGCATAGTGAAGCATTTATATTTGGCTTATCGAACGAAATAGTTTCGTTGAGTTAAGTTTGGGAAGTTGAACTGTAAATACAGATACACTCATGTGTATGTGTGCGGAAGCTGCTAGTGGAGAAAGCTTTCAGGTTCATCTGCAACAGGTTCAACCCCTAAAGAGCTTTGCACTTGCATTTACAGTGCGTTACAGTGCTGTAAAAGCTCTCGAGGATGCCAGCCACAACTCAAGCGCGCGTGAGCGAGATGGAGAGAGGGAGAGAGAAAAGCAAATGGCGATGACGCCGACGTCATTCAGCGCGCAGACGTCGCTGCCAAAGCAAAAGCGACGCAACGACGACGACTTGGCCTGTTCCGGCAGCGGCGCCAGGCAACAGTATTTGGCCAAAAAGTTTTTAGTGCGCTGTTGTCGTTGCGGTTGGCGCGTCGCTTTTCAATACAAAATTTGTTGCCCAGTTTGTTCGTTTTTTTTCTTGTGTGTGTGTGTGTGTGCATTTTGTTTGTTTGTTGTGTCAAAAAAACAATTACACACTTATCCTTTGTGCACCAGCGGGACAATTGTGCGTGTGTGTGTGTAATATAATCACCTGATGCAGCGTCGCGGGAGCCGTCAGCAAAATGACCTAATTTTCAATAGCGTCAGCGTCAACAGCAGCCTTTAGCCAGGACAACAACCCACCAAGCAACCAAGCAACCAAAAACCAACAAAAAAAACACCGAAAACATATACATACATATATAGCAAGAAACGAAACAACGAAGCCACCCACAAGCCACCCATCCACCCACACACACACACACAATACTCGGCGCTTGATTGGCTTCCATTGTTCCTTGCCGTTTTTGATATTTTTCGTTTTTTGTTTTTAATTAGCTGTCAGTTATTGACTGAGTGTGTTGTTGTTGTTGTAAGGAAGGAAATTTCGTCTGTCTGCATCTGTGTGTGTGCGTGTGTGCGTGTGCGTGTGCAATGGAACAGCTTTGCTATGTGGCGCTCAGCTGCCTGTTGGTAATTGTGGTGCTTTATGGTTTATTGGAGCTGCACTATTTCCTGCGCATGTGCCTCTGTGTGGTGCTGGCGCGATTCATCAAGCGGCGCTGTCACATCCTGGAGTCGACCACAGTTAATGGTTAGCCACACACACACACATACATACATACACACATACGTACTCTCACTTATGTAAAGAACCAACAAAAAAAAAAAAAATGCCCAACTAAAAATTCCCAACTTTATTTCGTCAGGCGTTTGTTTAACGAACGATGTGGACACGCTGCTCTATCATATGAATAATGCACGATATTTTCGGGAACTGGACTTTGCACGCGTCGATTTCTATGAACGGACCAAACTCTATCGCACCATTAGTCGCCTGGGTGGCTCCGTCTTCCAAGGTGCAGCCACAATACGATATCGTCGCTTCATACGACCCTTTCATCGCTTCAAGATTATCTCAAGGGTAAGTGTCTCGGCTGAATATATTTTTCCCCATATTTTTGTTTTGTCATTGGACAATCTTCGACAGATCATCTACTGGGACGATCAATCGCTGTTCATGGAGCATCGTTTTGTGCGTCCCTCGGATCAGTTTGTGCACTGCATTGTCATCTGTCGCCAGCGTGTCATCGACGTGTCCATGGAGAGCGTTATGGCGGAACTGCTGCCCAAGCAGACGGCAACGACGCCCCTTCACGCCTCCAGGCACACCATAAGCTCGACGGCCAGCTTGCAGCCGGTTGGGATTGCGACGACGGCGATGATGACCACGTTGGATGCGGCTACGCAGGCTGAGAACGGACATGTGGCAGCAACCACTGCAGCTGCAACAACAACAACGGCGGCGACGACGGCGACGGCCAAGATGAAGCCACCGTTGCCGCCGGAGCTGTGCAAATGGATCGAATATAATGATATGTCCAGCAAGAATCTGCGCAGCGGCTGCTGACCGAACCAAGTTTCAAACCCCACAGCAACAAAGAGAACATCAAAAATTACCTACTATATATATATGTGTATGTCTTTATGTGTGTATGTGTGCGTGTGTGTGTTTGTTTGTGTAAAGTGCTTCAGCTGGGAAATTTTGTTCTTTCCGCTTAAACATTTAATGTTGTTGCATTCTGTGAATATATATTTTTTTGTTTTTTGTTTTGTGTTTTTTTTTTTTGTTATTTGTGTGATTGTAAATTGTGTAAATGTTGACGAAAGTGCTTTAAGCTTAGCCTTAAGTTGTCTGTAAGTGCACCTAGCCGAATATATACATATACATACATATATATCTTAATACTACTATGTAATAATAACAAACAACACTACAAGTACAACAACAACAACAACTAAAGCTACTGCTAATAACCCATAATTACGTGATTTGTGTGCTATATGTTCGTGTGTGTGTGTGTGTGCTAGTCTAGCAGTATGTGCCTGTGTGTGTGTGTGTGTGTCTGTGCTTAGATTTACCCCTTCTACAAAACTTGTACAACTTGCGCGTTTCAATACCTGAATAGTTATTTGTAAGAGGCGGAGGTGGTGGTGGCGAAAGGGGTGGGGGGTGTTTCAAAATGCAGACCTGTGCAAAAGAAACAAAAAAAAAGAAGTGCATTGTCATCAGTTAAGCAATATTATAGTATTTACTTTAATTTTCATGTTTAAATATGGCGTGTGCGGCGCCGGAGAATAACAAGGAAATATTTGCTTAGGAAATTCCTGATCGCGCAAGCAGGGATTTCTGTTTAGAAGGTAATTTTTTTTTTATAGGAGCGCAGAAACATTCTGCAGCAGCAGGGACTTTTCTTACGATACAGTTTTTTTTCTTAGGGACATTTAGATATTATACATTAAACCCTCGTTGACAAGGATCATTTTAATCATTTTAATGTGTTGTTACAACAAACTACATCTAATGAAACAACGAAAAGAACTTAAAGCTCATTAATTGATTAAACTTATGCGTTTGGTGTTGCACATTAATTAAGCGTTTAGTAAGTAGCCAAACAATAGAATTTGTCGTTACTTGGCCTTAGACCAATTTCATATACATATGAACATACATACACACATACCTATACAGATGTATACTTTATGTATGTTTTAACTAAACACACAATCGCACATGTGTTGAAACCGGTCAAAAGAGCACAGCACTGTGAGAAAGTTCGAAGTAAACAAATAGTATTTTCTACTAGTCATTTTTGAACACACAAGGCCGAGCTTAGCAACTGTCAAACAAGTGTAAACAAACTGTAAATGCCGTTGTCAAAAACACTCCTCCAACTTTCCCGCCCCGCCCCGAACCCAACCAGCTAAATTTTTGTGTAGAATAAATTGTAACTAAGATCTTCCAAGTGTTAAATGTTAAACGCATGTCAACTCAACTCAACTCAACACAACTCAACACAACTCAACACAACATACGCATCTTGACTAAAGCGCAAGCAAACAATGAGAGAGGTGCAAAAGTTGCGTTCAAGCGGTAAATCAATCGGACAAATGCAGTAGTAAATGTAAATGCATGAAACAACAAGAAACACAGTGAGAGCAAAGATGAGTGCAGGCTAACTGTATGTGACCAGCACTGAACAAAATTAACGAAACTATTTGCCGAACGTGATACAGAAAGTGTTACTTGTATGCCAAAGGAGTGTTATACTATGTGTATTACTATGTTGTTGTTTTTTTTTTACAGTGTTTGCAATTGCTGTTTGGTTCGCTTTTGCCATTCGAAATCGACACTCTCGCTCTCAATCGTTTTCTCGCTCAGACGGCAACATACACGTCTCAGCATTATGCTCGCTTTCTCTATTGAACGCATGGCGGCAGTGTACAAGAACTTGACCGATTGCTGGCTTCACCATGAACTTGAGACGTGAGCGCTAAGCATGGCCATGCTTATGCACTTCTCTCTCACACTCTCTCGCTCTCTTTTGTATGTGTGTTGCGTTGTCCAACTTTCGTTAGGCAGCTCTTTTGTGTGGTGTCTTCGTATCAGTTGCGTTCAGCCGCTTGACGCCAGCAGTTGATCGTCTTTCGCCGTTTCGCACGTCATCAATCGTTTGTTCGATAACACAAGCGATAGCTTGCGTGGCCTATGCTAATTGAGTAAATAGTCATACGAGTAAGTAGTACATCGCCTTTTATCGATACTATGCATATTCATGGCTAATGCAAATTCGATACTGCGGGTTCAACTGTCAATCTTCAATATATGTACATACATATATATATAATCGATTGTTTGTGTTGGGGGCAAACTTTCGCTACTAACGGGTTTGCGTGCTTTTTTCCACACAGCCAATCTCCAGCTGCGATGTCGTTTCTGGTGCTGCTGCTCATACTGTACATCATCTGGGATGTCAACTACTTTATACGTTGCATCTTCACGGTACTCATTGGACGCATGTTCCAGGGCAAGCGCAAGGTCACGGACACAACGACCATTTATGGCCTGTGCACCTCGCAGGACGTCGACATATTCCTGCGGCACATGAACAATGCACGCTATTTGCGTGAACTCGACTTTGCCCGCTTCCACTTCTATGCGCTGACCAATCTGTATGAGCTAGTGCGTCAGCGTGGCGGCGGCGCCGTTCAGGGCGCCAGCAGCGTACGCTATCGCCGCACCATACCCATCTTCCATCCGTACAAGATTCAGACGCGTCTCGTGTGGTGGGACGAGAAGGCCATCTACTTGGAGCAGCAGTTTGTCACATTGACGGATGGATTTGTGCGCGCCGTCGCGCTCTCCAAGCAGTGCATCACCAAGTGCGATGTGACGGAGCTGCTCCAGACGTATCCGGAGGCGGCCAGGCGGCCGGAGATGCCCGAGGATCTGAAGCTGTGGCTGGAATCCATCGAGGTGTCGAGTCAGAAGTTGCGCAAAGTTAAATGATTCAGCCAAATGCAACTCCACTCCCCTTCTCTGCCTTTGGGCTGGCATCATTAGTGTTGTTGCTCATGCGCAACTGTGTTTTGTCTTCTTCTTCTTTCTTTCTCTCTTTGCTTCTTTCTTTTCTGTATAGCTGAATTTCATTGCTTTCATTTGTTTTGTATTTTTTTTTGTTGGTAGTTTGCATAAATAAAGAAATTTTTGTATATTTGTATAAGATGGTCGTCGTTAAATATTACGTAACGTAACGTAAGAAGCTATGTAATAGCTGTTGACGAATGTCATACGTGCGAATACGTAATAAGTGTTTGACGTTATTGCAGTTGATGACGTAAGGTAAGTAAATTTCTATTACGTTATGTTAAAGGTTTAACATTTAAATCTCGCGCTCTGGCAGTACCGTTACTTCAAGTTCACACACACACACACAGGATCGCCTGTTAGTTGTGAGCTTTGAAGCTTAGCACCGAAAGCTTTTTACACTATGTTTTGCTAAAAATAAAACATGCTGCAATAGGTTTAACGTTATTTAAACGAACTTGATTTATTGATTTCGTTAAGCTTGACTTTCACTTTCATCATTAAATCAATATTTCAAAAAAAAAAAAAACCATTAGTTATGTTTTGTTAGGCAAATGGTTTAAAGAGTATGGAACAAAAAAGTGTTCCAAATAAATGAATTAATCATTTTTATTAAGCTAACTTATTAAAAATGTCAACTTTGACCTCTGTCAGTCTTATTTGAAGTTAATAATGCTCAATAAATGCATCTCTCATTCGCATTCAGTATTCAAACGACATTCCACAAAAGTTTTTAGGGGAAGCTTTAAGCTTTTGCAACAAGTACTATATCGAATGTTAATTATTTAAGTGGATAAATAGTCAGTTAGCTATTAATTTAAGTACGACTTCCGTTTACATGGCGTATGTGCGATTTAGTTTGCTAAAAATTCTTTATTTAGATTTGTTTGCATTTGATTTTCGAGTTT
Organism: Scaptomyza reducta; assembly: GCA_035044485.1. Lineage (NCBI taxonomy): Eukaryota > Metazoa > Arthropoda > Insecta > Diptera > Drosophilidae > Scaptomyza > Scaptomyza reducta. The sequence continues at coordinate 339,029 of JAWNNV010000441.1, forward strand.
ATTTCTAGAGTCAAATGTCCATTATTTGGCAATATTAAGTTTTTTTTTCGATTAAATGTGCATATAAAATTGATCAAGAAATATTTAAATAATAAAATACATGCTCAAAAATTCTGAATTGAATCAATAACCAATCTTAATTTATTTACATTATTTTTTATTTTTGTTTATTTTATATATTAAATCAAAAACCAATCTTAAAACTACTTACATTATTTTTTATTTTTGTTTATTTTATCTCATTTTTATTTCGTGCACAGAGCGTATGCGCAATTTAATGGTTTTTGAATAGTTTTTTAATTTTGTGCAACCCTGGGCCTTAAAAACCAGGCGCGCAGAAGCTAAAATGCGATCATTTCGTTGTAGGCTACTTTTTTGTTGTTCTTTTATTCGTTTAAGTTGTTTTTGTTATTTTAAAATGTGGATCAGATCAGAACGTGACACTGAAATCTAAACATAAATCTCATTCATAAGTATGCAGGCCGCGAAGCCGAGCCGAGAAGAGAGTAATCACACGAGAGAGCGAGAGGGTGAGAGCGAGGGAGATTGATGTAAAGCTATTGCAAAAGTGCTTACACACTCTTTCTCTCTCGCTCTTTCTCTTTCCACTTTACCAAACAGTTTACTTATTGCAGCAGCTGCATGCAGACGACAACTATAAGAACAACAACAACAACCGCAATTTTATTACATTTCGTCGTTCGTTTTGTCTTCGTTCAGTTGTCTCTCGTGTCGGTCGCTCTCGGCTCGACGGATTTGCGTTTGTCGCCCGCTTGTCTTCTGTTTTTACTATTTTTACTGCACAGCAACAGTGACAGTGACAGCGACAGCGACTGCGGCAGCGGCAGCGACAGCGGATTTTACAGTTTACAATTTTTGTAGGTTTTCAGTTTATTTTGAACAGTCGCTGCGAGCGCATAGAACAAACACGCGACAACGCAATAACTGCAACAACGACTATTTAAAATAAAACGAAACGAATTAAAAAAAAAAAAAATCACAAAAATTATAAATAAATATAAAAAAAAGAAAAAAATGTTTTTTTCTTTGTAAAAATATAAATAAATGAGCACAGTGCTGTACAAAAATCTTTAAATATAATTTTTTGATTGTTTTTTGAATGTGTTAACGGTGCTTTTTGTGTGTGTGTGTGTGTGTCTAAGGATATAGCCCATATAAAGTGCATAAGGAGCAACAGCAAAAAAGTATGTACATATATATATATATATGATCATAAAGCATGTTTTTTTTTGTTTTGCTAATATTTTAGTACTTATGTTCAAGTATCTGTGGCAAATCGCATTATATAGTAGGCATAACGAGTGTTATGCACAGCAATAACAATAACAACAACGAGTTGCACAGTTTATTGACAGAAGCGACCAACAACAACCACAAACAATAACAACAACAACAAGCGACAACAACAAATAGTCACATACAAAACCAGATTCCACAAAAAGCAACTTGAAGTAATTTGCAACTGAAAAGAAATGCCTCCGAAAGGGGCTGATGGTAGGGTGGTGATGGTGGATAGCGGGAGAGGGAGCGTGGTGAATTCAAGCCGGATAGATGCATAGATTGGCCTACCCGTTCCCCTTCCCACACTGTTCCTTCGTCAAGTCAACGGGCAAAAAGAGAAAACTTAACCATCGTTTTCTTTGCTGTTGTTGTTATTGCTCAAAGTGTCGCGCTAACAACACCAACAACAACAGTGTCGGCTGGTCAAGCGTCAGTGAAAATAAATGGCTGCAAAATGCCGTCTCTGCTGCCAACTGACAACTGTTGCCCATGAAAATCGACAGCAATGAAAAAACCAAACCCGACGACAACAACAACAACAACAACGAAGCAAGCAAACGTTGTTCGCAAAACTAGAAGCAATAAAAACAACAACAGCAACAGCAAAAGCAAGACTTGATTTAGTCTTACTACACTTGAAGAAAAATTATGTTAATAAATAATTTGGATTTTAAGCAGAAACTTCCATAAGAAAGAAATAATTTTGCGATTTTTGTTTTATGTTCGATTGGCTTTTGATATAATATCGATGGATTTGAGAATTCATATAACTTACTTTAAGTACAGTAGCACAACGCTATAACGCACTTCCATATCATAGAGTTTTGCATATAATGAATTTATTTTCGTCTCACTGCGATTTGGTTCCATCAAAAAAACATTCTAAATGAATTTTGAATTCTAAATTTTCTCTATAACGGAGTTTTTTCTTGTCTCCTCGATATTCGTTGTATGGCAGTTTGACTGTAGTTGAATTCCTTAAGTGTTTTATTGCTGATTTCTCAGCGCTTTCAATTTTATTTATTATATTATATTATTATTATAATATTATTATTATTATAATATTATTATTATTATAATATTATTATTATTATAATATTATTATTATTATATTATTATTATTATATTATTATTATTATATTATATTCATATTATCACTTTTTTCCACTTCCAAAGTTATTTTTTTTCTCGAGAACTTTTTTTTAGCTTAAGGCGAAACACTTTTCATATTTTCGAATCTCGAAACAATATGGAAATAAGTTCTCAAAGTATAGATTGAAGAATATTTTAACCAAAAAATATATAATATATAGAATATTTTAACCAAGAAATATATAATATATATATTTCTATGATTTTTATCTTAGTTAAAGTTTTCGTATTTTTTTCACTTCCTAAAAATCTTTCTCAGTTTCAAAAACTTTTAGAGTATCGAAAATATTTGTTTTACTAAACAAAAAAAATTCTTTTGAATGGAAATATTGTATACTACAGAATGATATATATATATAATCTATATAAATATTAAATCATTTCTTAAAAATGCTTTTAAATATTGTTTTTGGAATTTGTGAAAGTTTTTTGGGGACTCGAATTATTTTTTTATTTTTTTCACAATTTCTGAATAATTAGATTTTGTTTGTTTTTGCTTTGTTTCTAAGCTAAGCGCCAAAGTAGCAAGATCAGCAAAGCCCTCTTAACCTCTACACCAATGCAACCCTGCCACCCTGCCCCCCTGCTCCCCCTTTGCCTAACCCTTTGGCTAAGCTTAGACCTTATGAACTGAACAGTTGAGGCAAATGGGCGATTTCCCTGCTTGCAACACATAAATCACTCTCGCACATCCGCACAACACACACACACAACACACACTAGTAGTGGGCGGCTGGCTGTGTGGGCGTGGCAGGTTTTGAAAGCGCTCGCAAGTTAAAAGCACAATTTCCAGCGCCAAATGGCATTAAGTCCGTTCCATTATTGAGTTAAATTGGAAAATAAGCGAGCAACAGTTGTTGCAGTTGTTACTGTTGTTGTTGTTGTTGTTGTTGTTGGGGCAACAATTGTTCGCACTTGGGCTCTTGCTGTCTGTCTGTCTGTCTGTCAGTTTGTCCCCCAAAGCATTATTTGCAACTATTTCATTATTATTTTAGTTTGTGGCAGCAACAACAACAACAACACCAACGACAACAACAACGACAACATCATCATCATCATCATCATCATCATCATCATCATCATCATCATTATTATTATTATTATTATTATTATTATTATTATTATTATTATTATTATCGTGATCGTTATCGTTATCGGCATCAGGGTTAGGCTTATCAATTTCTGGCTCTCCCTCTCTCTCTGTCTGGTTGCATGCCACACTTGTTGCTCTTTGTTGGCGCATGCCTAATGTCCCCAACCCACCCCCAACCCCCAATAACTATTCGATTCGCAGCTTTAATATTATTCAATTTTTTACTATCGAAAAAAAACTTTTATTTATTTATTTTTTTTTTTTGAAACTATTTTATAACTTAAAATAAAATAATATGCTTTTGTTACTGTTTCGAAATGAAACGTATGAGCATTAATTAAATTTAAACATATATTTTTGTGCTAGCAAACGTTTTTTCCGTATTTTTCTGGTTAACGTTTTTCTTTTTGACCATAAAGCTGATAAGCCATGAAATATTTAATACTTCAACAGCTTCTAGCCTGCAATTAGGCTTAATGATATGTCATTAGTTTAGCTTTCGAGTCGAATCGAAAGGCATTATTAAGTCAACTGACAATTAAGCGTAGCACCAACTCCAACTACTTGCAACTGACTTAAGCTATGATTGCAACAATATGTATGTTTGTGTGTAGTAGTGAAACAACAACAATGACAACCTGTTGAATGTTCATTTGATTTGTGTGTCGTGTTCACAGCATATTCGGCTATTGTTTGTTGCTCTTCCCATGTGAGTTAGACAATAATGCCCAAGAAAGATACCCTGTAAACGAAAGATGTGGCGGTTATGATGGACTGGACTTCCACTTCCACATGGATATATAAAACTATTTTAACGAGGAATTTTACTCAAAACAAGTAATCAAAGACTCCGAACTGATTCCCACAACTGCCATATTAGCTATAGTATAATCAGGAAAACAATCGATTAACGATAAAAAATCACAATTATTTTTCCAAGATAAGCAAAATATGTATAAAAACTAATTCTGTTCAAATAAATTGCTTAAAACTTTCCTCTTTCTCATCTAACTTAATGAAAAGTGCCAAGAAATCAGAGTTAAGAGCTTTACTTATACCATTAGAACTGCATTACCTTTTGTTTTAAGCATTTGTAGATCTGTGCTATACAATCGAACTTTCATTTAGCGAATCCCAGGGGGACAAGAAAAAGTTAGCCTAACGAAAGAACTTGAAATTTCGAATGGTTTTTCAATGGAACCAAATCGGAGGGGTCTGGAAACATGGAAAACTTTCTTATATGCAAGTTCGTTATATACAAATTCGACTGTTAGAACCTATAACATATAATTATTGTTAAAAATTAAGCATACGCAACGTAACCAGTAATGAGTTGCAGGCTTTACTTAACTTCCTTTTCTTACCCATTAGAAATATGGTTAGCACAGGGTATCTCCAGTTCCAAGCTGAAAGTCCTTAAGATTTTTGTCTTGCGCATAATAACAATAGAAAATGTTCGTTCTGTTTGCAAATTCAATGAATGCTAAACAAATCAATTGTATTGGGGTCGGCTGTGGGGGCTGTTCGGAACTGACCTGCGACAATGCCTTCAAGAAGGGAGCAAAACCAGATGTAACTAGCTGAGAATACGAGATCTAGAGCGGCTCTCACCCACCACCCACCACCCACTCGCTTACTTAACCGCTTACTTACCCGATTACTTACCCGCTTACTTGATTACTTCTCCACATACTTCCCCACGTACTCACCCACTTCCCCACCCACTTACTTACCCGCTTACTCACCGCTTACTTACCCCCTTACTCACCCACTTCCTCAACCACTTACTTAGCCGCTTACTTAACCGCTTACTTTCCCGCTTACTCACCCGGTTACTTCCCCACTTACTCATCCGCTTACTTACCCACTGACTTACCTGCTTACTTACCGACTTACTTACCCGCTTACTTTCTTACTTATTCCCGTACTTACCCGCTTACTTACCCACTTACTTTCCCGCTTACTTAACCACTTCCACACCTGCTTACTTACCCCCTTACTCACCCGCTTACTTACCCATTTACGTACCCGATTACTTACCTACTTCGTCATTTTCTTAGTTACCCGCTTACTTACCCGCTTACTTACCCGCTTACTTTCCCACTTACTTCCCCTCTTACTTCCCCGCTTACTTATCCGCTTACTCACCCACTTACTTCTCCACTTAGTTACCCACTTCCTCACCTGCTTACTTCCCCGCTTACTTACCCGCTTACTTATCCGCTTACTTCCCCACTTACTTCCCCACTTATCCACCCACTTACTTCCCCGCTTACTTACTTAATTCTTCACTTACTTACCCGCTTTCTTACCCGCTTACTTACCCGATTACTTACCCGCTTACTTTCCCGCTTACTTACCCACCTACTTACTCACTTCTTCCCCTACGCACCCACTTACTTACATGCTTACTCACCCGCTTACTTAACCCCTTACTTTCCCGCTTACTTACCCACTTACTTACCCGCTAACTTATTTGCTTCTTCCCTTACTTACCCGCTTACTTACCCATTTACGTACCCGATTACTTACCTACTTCGTCACTTTCTTAGTTACCCGCTTACTTTCCCACTTACTTACTTACTTCTCCACTTACATACCCACTTACTTCCTCGCTTACTTCCTCGCTTACTTACCCGCTTACTTACCCCCTTACTCACCCGCTTACTTACCCATTTACGTACCCGATTACTTACCTACTTCGTCATTTTCTTCGTTACCCGCTTACTTACCCGCATACTTTTCCATTTACTTTCCCACTTACTTCCCCGCTTATTTACCCACTTCCTCACCTGCTTACTTACTTACTTCTCCACTTACTCACCCGTTTACCCCCTTACTTTCCCGCTTACTTACCCACTTACTTCTACACTTACTTCCCCGCTTACTTACCCGCTTACTTACCCGCTGACTTACCTACTTACTTTCCCGCTTACTTACCCACTTACTTCCCCGCTTACTTACCCACTTACTGCACTAAATCCCCGCAAAGTTTTTTTTTTTTTTTTTGCTTGTAATTTGAGTTGATGGAGAATTTCATAATAAATGTATTTGTTGTTGCAGCTCGCTTGCTACAGTTATTATTATTGTTATAGTTATTGTTGTTGTTGTTTGTTGCTTGGTGCTTGTGGCAAGTCGTAAATTTATTAAACTATGCAACAAAAAAAAGAAAAAAAAGAGATAAAGAATTATTACACATTTGCAACAGCTGCAATTTTTGTGCCAATTGCCTCACAGACAAACAATTTTGTAACATATTTATGTGTGTGTGTTTTTACATCTCCCCTCAACCCCCCCCCCCCCCCCCTTCCCCCTGTCCAGCCCCCTGCTGACATAAACACTTATCCAGTTACATCGCGCCACAAAGGAAATAGTACTAAAATGAAAAAAAAGCTAAATAAATAAAACACAAAAATAATTTTGCTGAAATTTATGAAAATGAATTTGTTGTTTTTTTACACACACACACACACGCTCGAAAGTATGTGTGTGTGTGTGATTTCCGAAAAGAGCGCACACATTTAATAGATACAAATGTATCTAATGAATGCAGCGCAACGCTCCTCTTGCTGCTCATCTACCCCAATTTAATGAAATCCCCAACAGCGCGCTTGATTTATGTATATTTCGTCTACACTGAGCGAAAAGTTCAGTAAAATATTAGGTTAACAACACTTTTTAAACACTTTTAAATATATTCTTAAATATTTGTTTTCAAATATGTGTTACTTAAATCGAATCTATCTTTTATACTCTTCCTCTCTCACTCACTCTTCCTTCTCTCCTTATTCTTTACAGCTAACAGCTCCCTGTCGCCCTGTCCCCCCCCCCCCGTGAGTGTGCTTGCTGAAGGATGGGCAACGCCGGCTACACATGCATCCGCCGCACCTTTTGCTGGCTCAACATTATATTGTGGGTGAGTTGATTTGTTTGTTTCTGCCAGCTGCAAACAAACTTCACTCCGGGCCGGATGTGTTGCATCAACAACACCAACAACACCAACAACACCAACAACAACAACAACAACAACAACAACAAAAGAGCCAAAACTGAAACTTCAGCAAGTAACAAAAAATCAATGGTACGCCGGATAAAGTTCTCAGACTCGTCTGCAGCGGAAACGTCAAAAAGTTGCAGCATTGTCTCCAAAGTCTATTGTTATTGTTTGTTGTTGTTGTTGCTGTGGAGTCTCTCAACTTATATCGATAATTGACTAACTGATTTCGATAACAGCGCCGGAAATGTTGGTGTGACTACGGATACGGATTTGTGACACAAGTAAAGTTGGTTAGACAATGCAACAAGTTGAGTCAAGGTGGTTCAACTATTTGAATGGAGAATATATTTTTTTCAGTGTATAAGTTATGGAGGGACTTTATGTTTAAAGGTATACAATACAAATACATGTTGCTTACTTCACAGTGACCTTCTCTTGTTGTTATCGATAAGCTATCGATTAAGTTTATCGTTATCGATGAACTATCGATTTTTAGCTAAACCAATCAATTATAGTTTAAAAAGGAAGCTGTCTTTTTCTCTCTCTTTCTTTCTTTGATCGATTATTATCGATATCCGTATTATCGATAAGTTATCGATATTATTATTATGGATAATTTTAGATATCCTTATTATCGATAAGTTTGAAGGGATTTCTATGTGCCTGCGATATCTTGTCATTCTATTTATCGATATGTTATCGATATTTTTACTATCGATAAGCTATCGATATATAATTTACTCACTTGAACGTACTCCATGCCCGGAAAAGCATCATGTTTGAAGGGATTTGTATATTGTATTGCGATATCTTGTCATTCTCTCTATCGATATTTTTATTATCGATAAGTTATCGATATCTACTTTAATCACTTTTACGTACTCGATGCCCGGTAAAACATCATGTTTGAAGAGATTTCTTTGTGCCTGCGATATCTTGCAATTCTCTCTATCGATATGTTATCGATATTTTTATTATCGATAAGTTATCGATATATACTTTAATCACTTGAACGTAACCAATGCAAGTAAAAGCTTCATGTTTGAAGAGATTTCTTTGTGCCTGCGATATCTTGTCATTCTCTCTATCGATATGTTATCGATATTTTTATTATCGATAAGCTATCGATATCTACTTTAATCACTTTTACCTACTCGATGCCCGGTAAAACATCATGTTTGAAGAGATTTCTTTGTGCCTGCGATATCTTGCAATTCTCTCTATCGATATGTTATCGACACTGCCTTTAAATTATTCTTGCAGTTGTGCAGCTGCGCCTTCCTGGGAGCTGGCCTGTGGCTGCGCCTCAGCTATGAGGGATATGCAACGCTCTTGCCACAACATGCCGGCCTCAGTGCGGACACGATCTTCATGTGCATCGGCGGCATTGGATTCGTGGTGAGCTTCTTTGGGTGCTGCGGCGCCTGGGTACAGTCACGCTGTCTGCTAGTGTTGGTAAGTGTTACGAAATACTAGTCTGCAATCGGTGTGACCATTCTTGTTGCAGTACTTCATGCTGATCGTGATGCTGTTCATGAGCGAGTTCCTGGTCGGGTCGATAGCATTCCTCTTCCGTGGCGGCCTCGGACGCACTTTGGCCAATGAGCTGCGCTTTGGCATTGAGCAGCACTACAATGCCAGCGATCGTGGTTCGCTGGTGGCGCCATCTGTGGCCGCCATCTGGGATAGCGTGCAACAATCGGTAAGTTATCGGAAATAGAAAACTTTTTCGAAACTCATTTGAAACCTTCTGCAGTTCGAATGCTGTGGCGTCTCCTCCTATGAGGATTGGTATGACATCCAGTCGTGGAGCGGGAAACGCTGGGTGCCCGACTCCTGCTGCCGCCAGCTGTACGATCAGCGTCAGCTAATCACCGAAGGATCCGGCGATGCCGGCCTCATGCGCGTCGACTGCGGCCGATCGGAGAATCCATCGCTGTGGTGGGACAAGGGCTGCGCCCACTCGCTCCAGGGCTGGTTCAATGGCCAGCTGAATGTGGTTGGCGCCATTGGCTTGGGCATTGCCTTTGTCCAGCTCTTCGGCCTGATCACCTCGATGCTCCTGTTCTGCACCGTGAAGCACAAGCGTGGCTCCGATACCTACAAATCGTATTCCCCGTCGATTGATCCGCAGACGCGCACCAGCAGCTGGGAGGATTGAACCAGATTCTAGACTCTAGAGGCTGATCCTGATTTGGTTGGATTTTCTAAAGCAAAAAAGCGATTTTGCACAAAATATTTTCTTTGTTTTTTGTTTTGTTCTTCTGCGAAATGTGCCAAAAATTAATTTAAATATTAGTTTCCGTATCTAATTTTTTTTTTTCATAATAATAATAATATTAATAATACTCGTAACATATCTGAAAGGAGCAAAGAAAAGAAAGTTGAGTTTACAACACTGTTTTTCGGTTTATCCACAATATTCAGTGTTGTAAATTCCATTTAGCGGGCATTCTTCTAATCTACGTATGCAAACTAGTTCGCGGTGTATCCATATTGTGATGTGCTCATCTAGTTTCTATATATTAACTAAACCAACATACTATCTATCAGATCAATATATATATATATATATATCTAACCAGTATGTTATCGTACGGCAATTAAGTATTCGAACAACAACTGCCCCAACTAAACTAAAACAAGAAACAATATTAAATAGTTGACAATATTATACAAATACAAACCACATATATATATACCATATATATATATATATATATATATATATATATATTTAATTTATACTCTATTATCAAGCACATTCCTAAACAAAACAACAAATATTGTGTATAGGTTACAAAATAAATTAAACTATTTATTTAAATAAAAGTTATGCGAAAAAAATACATAAGAAAAATCTTAATCAATTCGAAACGAAACCCAACACGTTCCCCAGCTGTTTCGTTCCGGTGTTTCATTTCCATTGCGTTCCACTTAAAGACCCACTAGCTTGCCGCCAATCACATCCAGCTGTGCGGTTATCCCTTTGGAAACGGTACGCGCCAGTTCCTTCGGTTTCTGGAAGGTCAACGTAAAAAACATTCAAAAATATTATTATTTCGATAATTTGAGGTAAAATGTGAAAAGAAACATCTAATAATATAATATAGCTCCCGAAACATATAACAAATGGATAACTCCTACGTTTTTTTGTTATCGATAACGATGAAACCTTTTTTATTTTCAATTCCGGTTAAGATAGAAAATATCTGCAGGGGAAAAAGTTCACCAAACATATAACAAATCGATAACTCCTACGTTTTTTTATATAGAAATATTATCGATAACAATGAAATTTTCTTATTTTCAATACCGGTATGATAGAAAATATCCACAGTGAAGAAAAGTCACCAAATCGATAACTCCTTCGTTTTTTAATTATTGATAATGTTATCGATAACACTGAAACCTTTTTTATTTTCAATTCCGGTTAAGAAAAAAATATCTACAGTGAAGAAAAGTCACCAAACATATACAAATCGATAGCTCTTATTTTTTTTATATAGAAATGTTATCGATAACAATGAAATTTTCTTATTTTCAATTCCGGTTAAGATACAAAATGTCTATTATGAAGAAAGGTCACCAAACATATAACAAATCGATAACTCCTACCTTTTTTTTTATATAGAAATGTTATCGATAACAATGAATTTTATTTATTTTCGATACCGGTTAAGGTAAAAAATATTTACAGTGAAGAAAGGTTACCAAACACATAATAAATCGATAACTCCTATGTTTTTTTTTATGGAAATATTATCGATAACAATGCAATTTTTCTTATTTTCGATACCGGTTAAGATAGAAAATATGTGCAGTGAAGAAGCCATTACATATCTAATATACAAACTGTCGGCAAAACAATTTATTTGTTAGTTAAAAAAGTTTCTTTAGGCCAACGACCTTCAGACTGTTGTCGTTGTTGTTGCTGTTGTTGTTGGTTTGGTTGTTGTTGTTGTGGGGGTGTTGCATAATTAATTGTCACCTGTTTGGCCGAAGACGAAGCAAAGAGCTGAAGCTGAATCGTCTCTTGTGCAATGCAACGTGCGAACGAACACGAAAACACTGTGTCTAACACACACAGAAACACACACACACACACACACACACACACACACACACACACACACACACACAGAAACACACTCACACTCACCTGTATGAAACTGTTGAGCAGATTGGAAAATGCCTCGTAACCATTGACAAGCGAGCGCGAAATGACATCAAATTTGTCGCCATTGTTGCCGTACTTCTCATGCTCACTGATGCTATCCAAAATGGGCAAAGGCTGCAATTCACATATATGAATATATATGCATATATATATATTTGTGTCTATATCTTTTACTTACATGTGAAATATCGGCTATCTTCTTTTGCGAATTGTCGTAGGCGCTGAGCACTTTGGACTGGAAAGCCTCATGCTCCAGATTCACTGACTCTGCGGTCTTCGAGGGCATTGCTAGCAACGAGATCTGCGAAAACGAAGCGATAAAGATATTCGAATATATATATATAATATATATATATAGTATTATTCAGTTACTCACTTTGAAGCCCGCATCGCTGGCCACCTGGGATGTGTCGCGTGAGCTTTCGGCTGTGTCTTCGGCAAATGCCTCGAGTGCACCAAAATCGGCGGCCGAGACCTGGGCATCGATGGGCGTGGCGCCATCCAGTGTGGTCGGTGCCAAGGGCTTGCCCCATGCCAGACCCAACAACAACAGCGCCAACAGCGAAAGCTTCATCATCACCAAACAGATTGCAAAACTTGTCTCGCTTATGAAACGAACGAAAGCCACAAAAAAACAAAAAAACAAAAAGAAACGTAATCAAATTGAATCACAGGTGAAAACGTTAGCGGCTTTCGTTTTGTTGGTCTGCTCGCGGCCAGTTCCAAATATCAACTGAGTCTGCGCAACGTTTATTTCGATTTCATCGGTTTTATTTGCGTTGCTTTTCTTATGATTCCCCGGCCATTGGCCAACGAATCGAGCTATAAGCTAAGCTATGAGATACCCTGTTAAGTTGTTTCCCAGGGTATGTAAACATAGCATAACGTTAAGACGGAGAGACTAGCTAACTACAGTTGGTTACGACAGCTGCCTGAAAGGTGAAAGGTGACAACTCATTAAAAAAAATCCACAAAAAACACAGCCAAGATGTGAGGTCAATAACCCCGAATGGCTATAAAGTTAACTATCTGAAAATGGTAAAAAAAAACTATTGCGTTATTAGTTTATGGCTTGAAAACTTGAAAGCCCAAAGCAACCCTGTTTTCCAGTACTCACCCAGCGTGGTGAGTTTTGGCAACAAAACATTTTCCACCCAAGTAAAGCAACTTAACAATTTGATCCCGAATAGGGAATATATACATATACATACACAATGAAAGACTTGTCTTTTGGTCAGTTAGTAACGGGAACTCGATTTGGCTTATTGTGCAATCACGTCAACTCAAAAAGCAACAAAGCAAAGTGATGCTTAACAGGAATCAAAACTTAATGCGATTAAATAATTTTCCTTTCAAACTTTTCAACTTTTCTTCAAGTTAGTTAAACAAATAATATTCTCACACTTTGATCGAGTGTCTTTGATTACTTATGTCGGATTTTGCAATTAAGTTTTGTTGATTGTTACAACGATTGCAGCTTGTTAGTGTTTCCCAACCATGTTGCACAAACACAAACATATATACGAATTTTGATACTTGATTGAAAAGGGATTTACTTAAGCATGATTATAGCACAGCTTAGAATTGTTTATATATATCAAGTATGCTTGAAAAAAGTTAGCAAATACTTTAAAAAGTTCAAATAAAGGCTTAAGTCACACTATCAAAGTCTTTTTTATTTTATTACAGAGCTTTTTAAGTAAGTCTTCAACTTGTGGTTGCAGTTGCATATCATATTTTCACAACAGGCACAAATTAAAAAATAATGCAGCATACTTTCAGGCGAACGCATAAAGTATTATAATGCATGCTTTTAGGATGAAACCATTTAACTTGCATAAATTGCTGCACGCTTTTTAATCTCACACACACATAATGTTTTCGAACGAATCAAAGCTATCAATTGACAATCAGATATAGAATATTACATTTAATTTCATTTTTTTTTTCAGTTTTTCGCGAAATCTCTTTGTTCGAACCCACTGTAACTTCGATATGATGACGCAAGCAGCTAAATATTTTTCGAAGCTTATCAAAAAAAAAAGTAAACGTTGTTATTGTTTTTTGTCTGTTTGCTTTCGGCTTTTATTACAAATCGTTATTTATATATTAAGTATATATTATAGTACAGTTTATATATATGTACGGGGTTAGATACATATTAATGTTATAGTTTAGGCATATTAATAACATACATTAAATAATAGCAACTAAGCATTTTAAATGTTAAATAATATTAACAAATATTCAACAAATTAATATATATTAATACGAGGAAAAAAAAAACTTCTAGAATATATGGTATTAAAAAAAAATTCATGCTTGCTTGTTTTTGTTTTAGTTTTTTTTGTTGATTTTTGTACTGTTAGCGAAGCATATTGCACAAATGATTTTTACAGCTATATGCATATTGCAGTCATCAGTTGCCAAATTTAATAGTCTTTTCCAGCTGCTGCATCTGCTGGCGATTGTTGTTGCTGTTGCCGTTGCTGTTCCCGTTGTTGTTGTTGTTGAAGCTGGCGCTGCTGCGATTGCCGTTTTTGAGTATGCCATTCGTTTGAGCGCCGTTTCCACTCCCACCATTAATCGATGGTATTTTGCGTAGAGTTTCGCGCTTCCCACCACGCTGCTGTTCACCATACTCACCAATTGTAACGGTGCCCAGGCGTAGTGTGCGTCGCTGCTGCTGCTGCTGCTGACTGCCGTTTGTTGTTGCTGTTCCTGCCAATGCTGCTGATGTTGTTGTTGCTGTTATTAGATTGCTGCGCAGCTGCACAGGCGCCGCCGCTGCATCGTAATCCGGCTGAGGCGTCGCAGGCGCACGGTAGCCAGCGCCTATATTGATGCTGGGACTGCGCACAGGCGACAGCTGTTGCGTTGGCGTTAACTGCAACGGTGACTGCGACTGCGACGTTGACGTCGACGTTGTTTGCAGCTGCTTGCTTTTGCTGCCGTTGCCATTCGAAGTGTTGGGTTTTAGCGGATTGGCAAACTGTGGCGGCTAGAGCGAGACAAGAAATATGGATGAGCAATTGTGACACAAATAAGATAACTGAAGCGTTATATTTAGATAAAAAAAAAATTGCGAGCGTGGCGAAAAAAGCTAACTAATAAAGTAATTAATGAAAATGTTCAAGCTGCTAGTCTTTAATGGAAAGAAGAAGAAAGCGAAAACGAGAGGTGAGTATAGAACATAGAATGTATGTATAATAAAAGAGTTGCCAGCATGGCTAAACTCTACAGTGTTGCCAGCATTAAAAGCTTGGGCATTACACCTACAAATTTAAACAAAGGATTGTAAAACGTAATAAATGTATGTATATAGAGTTGTTAGCGTGTTAAACAGGGTTGTCATATTCATTAAAAATTAAGTAAGTTCAATTTGAATACATTTTATTCTCAACTCTTATTATTTGCCATTCAAAAGTTAATATGACGAAAACTTAAATGTTTTTTTTTCTCAGTGTAGACATAATAACACTTACCGGCGGCGGTAATTCCGGTGTTCCATTCACATTGCTGTTGCTGTTGTTGTTGTTGTTGTTGCCGTTAAGCAGCGACATGCGATTGCTTCCATTGATGTTACCAATTATTTTGTTGTTGTTGTTATTGCTGCTGCTGTTGCTGTTGTTGTTGTTGTTGCGATAACAGCTATCATCAGGCATAATCGAAGTGCGTTTCAGCGTCTCGTTGCGTTCCTGCAGTAAAGAAAACCAATAAACTATAATGAAAACTGAAAACGATTCGGAAATTGTTTCGGCCTTGAAAGACAACTGATTGATGGTTGGATGAATTGTTGGATGGATGGTTTGTTGTTGTTGTTGTTGGTACCTCATAGGTGGACATGGTAACCAAAGGGCGGCCCATGGTTACGGGACGCATCGTTGGCATATTGCTGTCACGCCCATCGATGCCTCCAGCGCCAGCATTTTTGGCACGTAGCAAACTCATTTCAACACTATACACAATATATATATATGTATATGTATATGTATGTATATGTACGTATGTATGTATGTATGTGTGTGTGTATGTAGTATATGTAAATTGCACAACTATTTGGTTGTTTGTCACTGTTGACGGCTCTAAATAACTTGGTCGACTGGACGCCAGCGAGAATGCGAGAGAGCGTTTCAACCAAAACCTATCAGCAGCAGCGGCAGCGCCAGCAACAGCGTCTGATAAGATAAGAGCAGCGCCACACACACACACACACACACACACACACACACGCACACACCTTGTATATGTGTTGTGAGTCATTTAGTGTTGGTGTGGTGCGGGTGGTGCTGGTGGTGCTGGTGGTGCTGCTGACAGCCACTTCTCATTGTTGGTTGCAATGAGATAATACTTCGTGTGCGCCCAAAAAAAAAAAAAAAACATAAAGGGAAAGCCAGCTACAGCTAATTTGTGTGCAAGCGTCAACTTTTTGTTGTTTTACGTTAAGTTGAGCTGACAACACATCAAATAAACTAAACGAAACACAACAACAACAACAAACAAACAAGACAAGGTCGCTGGACAAACAATGAACACAGACAAAACATCATCAACAGCAACAACAGCTACAAGAGGAACCTGGAACATGGAACATGGATTCGGAACAGTTAACAAAAATAAACAGAAACAATGAACACAGCCAAAACATCAACAACAACAACAGGTACAAGAGGAACCTGGAAGGTGAAACATGGAACGTGGAATATGGAACGTGGAACATGGAACATGGAAACGGAACAGATAACAAAAATAAACAGAAACAATGAACACAGCCAAAACATCATCAACAACAACAACAGGTACAAGAGGAACCTGGAACATGGAACATGGATTCGGAACAGTTAACAAAAATAAACAGAAACAATGAACACAGCCAAAACATCAACAGCTACAAGAGGAACCTGGAACATGGAACATGGAACATGGAACATGGAAACGGAACAGTTAACAAAAATAAACCGAAACTGGAACCTGAACCCAAGCCCGAACCTCAACTAAACTTTGCAAAACCTAAGTAAAATTTTCTGATTAAAAATTAGTTAATTTGAATTAGTTATATGATAAAAATTAAAAATAAATCAAAAAATCTTAGGAATGGAACATTTTTCAATACAACTAAACCTAGAGATAACACTTTTCGCCGTTTTTCCATTCAACTAAAAAAAGCTTTTAAAATAAAAAATAAAAGTGCATTCAATTTTTTTCCATTTAAAATTCAAGAAAAAAGCTTTTAACTAGCAAATTGCTCAAATCCATAATAATATAATAATTATTATATTATTATCATAATTCAAAATTATTATTGTAGTTCCAGGTTTGTTTTTGTAATTGAAAACTGATCATAGCTTACCAGTTACAAGAATAGTTGCATTTCAAACACTTTAATATATATAATATATATAGTTGGTTATCAATTGGGCTTATCAGTGTTTAGTATTATCCATTGTGCAATTATATATACTATATGAATATTATTATTAAAAATCGGTCAAAACAAAACAATCGAACCACTCAAACTCGAACTTTCACACATTCATGTGTACGTAATGCATTACCGCACTGATTACTGAAGTGTAGTTGTTCGTTAAACATTGTAGATTAGCGAGCACATTATTAGTTTTCACCGGAAAAAACCATAAAAGTGCATTAGCGAAAGCTTAAGATGCAAAAATACCCTGTAAAAACTATATATATATATATATATATATGATATAAGTGAATGATTTTTAAGATTATTTTCAAAATAAAAAAAAATTAAATACTTTTATTTTTGTACATTTCTCTAAAAGTATATCATAACCGATATAATTTACAGGGTATTAGCTTAGTGCTCTCAGCTAGTGTACTTGAACTATATACTTCGTAATTCTTAGAGGTGTGTTTAGGCTTAACTTTTCCGAGTGTCTTGAATAGAATGGAAATTTTCCAGTTAGGGTATTTCTACGCGTTAGTGCAACTCTTTTGGGAGGGTATAAGCAATTTGATACAGTATTATCTGTAATAACGTTTTTTATTTTTTTTTATTAACTCATTTTGTAGATTGAGAAACTGTTAATGAAAAATCTAGAACACATTTTTCATTTCTATCGATTAGCTTCAAATATTGGCGGAATTTACAGCGACATATATCTATTTCTCTCTCTCTCTATCTATATCTCATGCTACTATCTCTTTCTGGTTTGTCTTGCCCTCATTCACTTGACAAAGCCTAACAAATATTTCACATGGCTAACAATCAACTAACAACTAACAACAATTGGCAACAAGTGCAGCTTCGCAGCTCTCTTGACCTTTACAAGTAGCCAACGTTGCCGCAGGCATTGTTGTTGTTGTTGTGTCTCTGTGTGTGTGTGTGTGTGTGTGTGTTGCAATTGTTCACAGAAAAAAATGATTAGCAATGAAAGAAATTCGCAAAGCAATTCGAAATATGCCAAGCTCCAAGTATTGATTTCTTTAACTCTTTTAGTGTTAAAATCTTTTTCTTCTTTTAAGCACAATTTTATTAAGTAAATTCCTCAAATTGTTTCGAAAATACAACCTTATATGTAAGTTTAGCAAAATCTGAAAATATCCAAAAATTATGAATGAAAAGAGGAATTTTTGAATCTGAAATTTGATATTAAAAGTATTGAAAAGAAATATGATGAAGAAACAAGTTTAAGAGCCAAAAAGGAAACCCAATTAAAGCCAAATCAAGCTGTTGGTAGGATAAATGATGCTCCAAACTCCAAACAAAATAAAACTGTAAAATGTTTTATTTTTGAAGAATTTTGAGAATTCTTTTTATATATTTCATATATTTATATATATATATATAAACTTGTTGCTTCATCATATTTGTTTTCAATACTTTTAAACCCAAATTCAATTTCAATAATAATTTTTGAAATATTTTCGGATTTTGCTAACATTATATATGGTTGTATTTTGGAAACAATTTGAGGAATTTATATATATATATATAAAACACTAAAGAATGAATGAAAAATATGAAATATATATAGATATATATAATATATCTTTAGTGTTTTTGAATGCATGTTTCAAGAACTTTTCATCAATGCTCAACACTTAATACTTCTAGTTTTTCTGTCTGTACAGCAACAGCAACAAACGCTAAACGTTTACACTATGTGTGTGTGTGAGTGTGTGTATAGTATGTTCATGTGTGTGTGTGTATGTTGCTCACCTTGTGCTCACTCTCATGGAACCCGTTCCGAAACATGCGCTGATGCGCCCGCTTAAATTCATCCATCAGCGCGGTGTGTTGATCGCCAGTTGCAGTGGTTGCACCACCACCACCCACAGCACCACCACCGCCTGCAACTGCAACTGCGCGGCTAGCGCTTGTGTTGCGTTCGCGTTTATGCGACACTTGTGCAACGTTGCGGCTGCCACCAACACCACCAGCACCACCATTTATGTTGTTGTGGTGCCGATCTTCAGATCGCTGATCTCGATCTCGTTCTCGTTCTCGCTCTCGATCTCTGCCTCGTTCGCGACTCATGTGGCAGCGTTGTGGTTGCCCCAACTGCTGCTGTTGCTGTTGCAGCTGCTGCTTCTGCAAATTTCACATAATTAGTTTCATCTACTTATTACAGGGTATATATTTGCTCACCTCTTTGCGCTTCTTGAGCTCCTCGTTTATGGCACTAGAGAGACTGCTGCCGCCGCCTCCGGAATCGTTGCTGTTGCCGGCGGAGTGGTTCAGCATGCCTGCTGGCGGTGGTGGTGCAGGTGCCGCCGAGCAGCTGCGTCGCATTGTGGTGCTCCGACTGACGCTTAGCTGTTCCACCTGATCCTTGGAGACATTCCCATTGCCATTGGCTATGTAGGTGTTGTTGATGGAGGTGCCGTTCTCGGTGAGCTTGATGATTGTCTTGTTGAGCTGTTTGGGGTGGTGGTGTGGGGCAGCCGATTGTTGCTGGATGGGTTCCTCGCGCACCGCCGTCAAACGCTTGGATTTGGCGTCCGCCCAGCAGGGACTCTGATCGCCCGTAACGGAGCTGGCCGAGCTGTTGTAGCCACTGGATTCGCCCGGAAACAGATCACAGCCGGCGGCCGTGCGCACCACCATGTCCAGCTTGCTGGAGCCCTTCATCACGGCGACGGCCTCGCTGAACAGCACGTCCGAGAAGTCGATGCTGTTGACGCTGAGGATTTGATCGCCCGGCCTGAGGCCCGCCTCGCGTGCCACACTCCGCTCCTTGGTGAACTGGACAAAGATGCCGGGCTTCCATTCGGGTCCCTTGCATATGCCCAGACCCAGTTTCGTACGCGGCGCCACATGCAGCACCACATTGATCTCTCGACTGGCCGTCGTCGTTGTTGTTCTTGTACGCTCTCCCGTGACCGTTCCCGTGATCGTTCCCGTCACCGTTCCCTTGCTCGTTCCCGTTCCGTTCATTGTCATCGCTTTGAAGGAACTCTCCGAAGGCGTACCGCTCACGCTCGGCAGCTTAACCACGCTCCACGACAAACGCTCGTCCGGCTGACTGCGGGTTCAAAGGGTGAAGGGTTAGTTCAGGTCATGTCCTGATGTCCTGCATTAC
The DNA here is from genome assembly GCA_035044485.1 of Scaptomyza reducta. Taxonomy (NCBI): domain Eukaryota; kingdom Metazoa; phylum Arthropoda; class Insecta; order Diptera; family Drosophilidae; genus Scaptomyza; species Scaptomyza reducta. The sequence continues at coordinate 359,305 of JAWNNV010000441.1, forward strand.
TTACTCCTTGACTGGCAGCATGCCCACGCCGCGCACCTTGAGCGTCAGACGATCCTGGCTGGCAACCAGCTGCAAGAACTCCTTGTGCACCGCATCCTCCAGCCGATACCCGTTGATGCGCAAGATCTGATCGCCAATCTGCAATCGAAAGTTGAGTTCAATCAATCGAGACGAATGGAACAAGCTTTCGAATCATTTTGACCCACTTTCAAGCGAAAATTCTAGTGGGCGTTGCCAACACGTCGATGTAATGTATGTGTGTGTGTGTGTGTGTGTGTGTGGTACGTGATCCACTGTAACCCACTTACGCGTAAACCTTTCAGCTGCGCCTCGCCGCCATGCTCGACGTGCGAGACAAAGAAACCAATGCCATGCTCCTTGCCACCACGCACAGCGAACCCAAATGTGGCACTGCGCTCCGTCGGCACCACCAGCAGCCGGCGCTGATGCGGACGCACCAAACGCACCACACGCAGCCGGCTGCTCGAGGGCATCGCGCACCACGACGATGCCGCCGTCGTGGTCAGGGTCATGACGTCGCTGGAGGCGCTGCTCGTTGTGGATCCTTGCAGGCTGCTGCTGCTGCAGTCAGTCATCGACGTCGAGGTCGACATCATCATCATCATGTTTGTTAGCGTCAAGCGGAGCTGTTAACGATAGAGAGTGGGAAAGAGAGAGAGAGAGAGGGAGAGAGGGAGAGGGAGTTAATAAACAAGAAACAAGAAGAAGAATACTTTGAGAAGTGAAAGAATGAATGAATTAAGCAGAAGCAAACCTCAATAAACAACAAGTAAGAAGGCTCTAGTCGAGAAATACCGACTAGACTATACCCTGAACCTTAACGCGTATAGTGCATACTTTCTTAACTTCAATGCTCCATATCTCCGATGTTTCTCAACCGATTTCAAAACAAATTTTACAGATTTTCCTTATTTCGTCTAATGTTTCAAACTGCGTCTCAAAATTTTCCAAATGCAAGATTTTGTTGTTATCGATAACATATGCATATCGGAAACGGAAAGAGTTATCGAAAATTTTATTCACAGGTTGTCATTATTTCGTCTAATGTTTCAAAAGTTTTCTAAAAGTTTTCCAAATTCAAGATTTTGTTGTTATCGATCACATGTGTATATCGGAAACGGGAAGATTTATCGAAATTTTGAAACAAACTTATACTGCCTAGGGATTAGGCGAGCTTATGTTCCAAACATAGAGTCTCTAGCTTTTATAGGCTCTGAAATCAACGATAATGGCTATATCGACTCGGCTGTTGATGCAGATCAAGAATATATATATATTTATGGGGTCGGAGATGCTTCTTTTGGCCTGTTACATACTTTTGCACAAAACCATTATACCATTTTTACCCATTTTCAATGGGTTCAAAAGAAGAAGTCGAGGGAAGAGTATTTACAGCTACCACAACATTAAGGGGCAGAGTTTGTAAGCTTCTTGCTTGCTTGCTTGATGGAATCCCAAATACAGAATGTGTGAATAATAAAGATAATGGAAAAGTCAGAAGACAACAATATTTATCTGAAGTTTGTTTATGCAAAAGCAATTCACTTAATCTAAGTAAATATTTTTAATTGTGTCAACTTTCAGCTGTTGTTTGTAAGCTTTGGCAAACTCTTTTCAAAATAATAAATAAACAAAAAAAAAAAACAAATACAACTTTGAGATTAAGTAAAGAATATGTAGAACAAATCGAGAAAATACCGACTAGAAGATACTCTAGACGCTATACTTAGTCTTGGAGTCTCGTATCCGAGTTGGAAGTATATTTTGCATACTTGACTTAACTTCAATGTTTCATATCTCCGGAGTCTCTCAACCGATTTCAAAACAAGTTTTACAGATTTTCCTTATTTCGTCTAATGTTTCAAACTGCATCATCAAGTTTTCCAAATTCAAGGTTTGTTTGTTATCGATCACATGTGTATATCGGAAACGGGAAGAGTTATCGAAACATTTGATTCACAGATTATTATTATTTCCTCTAATTTTTCAAACGTTGGCTCAAAGTCTTCCCAACTAAAGATTTTAATGTTATCGATCACATGGGTATATCGAAAACGGGGTAAGGTATCGATAATTTGAAACAAACTCGTACTGCCTAGGAATTAGACGAGCTTATGTTTCAAATCTGGAGTATTTAGCATACATAGGCTCTGAGATCAACGATCATGGCTATATCGACTGGGCTCGGTTGATGTTGATCAAGAATATATATACTTTATGGGATCGGAGATGCTTCTTTCGGCATGTTAGATACGCTTTTTACCCATCTTCAATAAGTTCAGGTTATAAAACCTACGATATGTTAAAAGAACTGTGGATAGCTTTAAGATCAAGGAGGGAACAATGAATTTAATATTCTCAAAATTTGTTGAGCTGAACCTTAAACTAAAACAACTTAGTGTTATGTGTATGGTCGCCTCCTAATATTTTGTTGTTTCTTAACTTTTTTTCAATGTTTTCGTTATAGTTTCCAGCTTTCATTGACATTCCCAGAGTTATCATTATTATTGGATGTATTCGATTTAGTTTATTCTAAGTTTCTCAATGTTAATCCTACTCGATGGATTAAACACTTTACTAATAATCAAGCAAAACAGCAAATAGTTTGAAACTTTTAACGATTTGTAAGCTTTAAGCCAATCCACCTGGGGGCGCGTAAGTTATCAGCTATCTAAACTACCTCGAATCAAATTCGAACATAATAATCATAATGATCAAAAAAACCCAAAGAGCAACAAGAAAAAACATTTCAATTAGAAAGAGATTAACTAAGAGCTTAGATTGCCAAAGTTTACCCCAAAAAAAAAAAACCTTAACCTAACGTAACCTCAAAAGCGATTAATCAATTTGTCATACCAAAGCGACTTTGCTACGAAAGGGTATTAGCCATAATGTAAGAAACTTGAACTTGCAATTGAATTTCGAAATTGGGTCGCACGCATCGACTCTTCAACATTTTGGGCTACTTTCACGCACCACACACACAGCCAACACCAGCACCACCAACAGCAGCAGCAGCACCACCAACACCAACACCAACACCAAACACCACCAGCAACAACTGTGACAACAACAACAACAAGTTGTTGCTGCGTTTCGCATTCACTGCATAATTTCACTTTTCTTTCACGTAATTCTACGCTTCACTTGCAACAACAACACCACCAACAACAACAACACCACCAACAACGACAACAACAACAAACAACAACGACAATCGAAAGGCAACAAACAAGTTGAAAATTATAGAAATTTATTATTGAAATTATGCACAATTTTAGGTTTGCAACAGATTTCGTTTCAATCATGATGTTGTCTCAGTTGTTGTTGTTGTTGCAGTTGTTGTTGTTGTTGTTGTTTAGCTGATTTACAACGTATTTATTAAGTGTCTGTTGTTGGCTCTATAAATCATTTGTGTGCGAACTCAAATCTTTCATAATGCCAAAATGGTAGCCCGGGCGCAAAAGTTCAAGACACTTACGACCTGTGAGGAAAAACGCCAAAAAAAAGCCAAATACAAAAACAAAACAAAACGAAAAAAACGAAAGACTTAGGCAACAAACTTGGCGTAATAGAAGGGCGTCGCTAAACGAGAGGCGGGGGGCGTTGCAAGTGAAGTGGAAAGGGCGTCAACTAAACGTTGATAAACACTGTTTCATTTCAATTTTGCATTACATCGAGAGGAATATATATATATATATACATATATGAACAAGTTTTTGAAAACTTTTCCAATTTGTATTACACTGAACGCATTGAAAATGGTTAAAAAGGGTATAATGGTTTTGTGCAGAAGTATTTAACAGGGAGAAGGAAGCATCTCCGATCCCATAAAGTATATATATTCTTCATCAGCCGAGTCAATATAGCCAAGTCCCTCGATCTCAGAGACTATGAGAGCTAGAGACTCCATGTTTGGAACATAAGCTCGCCTAATACCTAGGCAGTACAAGTTTGTTTCAAGTTTTCGATAACTTTTCCCGTTTCCGATATACACATGTGATCGATAACAACAAAATCTTGAATTTGGAAAACTTTGAGAATGCTTTTGAAACATTAGACGAAATAATGACAATCTGTGAATCAAATTTTCGATAACTCTTTCCGTTTCCGATATACACATGTGATCGATAACAACAAAATCTTGAATTTGGAAAACTTTGAGAATGCTTTTGAAACATTAGACGAAATAATGACAATCTGTGAATCAAATTTTCGATAACTCTTTCCGTTTCCGATATACACATGTGATCGATAACAACAAAATCTTGAATTTGGAAAACTTTGTGATGCAGTTTGAAACATTAGACGAAATAATGATAATCTGTGAAATTGTAATTGAAATCGGTTAAGAAACACCGGAGATATGGAGCATTGAAGTTAAGTCAAGTATGCAGTAAACACACACACACATACTTGCAAGTATAGGGTTCAGGGTATAGTCTATTCGGTATTTGTCGACTAGAGCCTTCTTACTTATTTTGGTATTGCTTATTAACTAAGATTTCAAGCTTTTAAGATAAGTTTGAAACAATTGTTGAATAAGATTTGCTTGCAATATGAATTACTTAAAGTGAACTTTATTAACCAATATTGGCTCGTAAAAGTTGAAATACTTTTAGAAAGTTATAACGAAGAGTTGGCAACACTTTAGACACAAATTTGAAGCAAGTAATCTTTGCATCCGCTTAAGTTCCAAGAATGTCTTTGGCCATTTCACATTTGCTGTTCTACGATTCAACTTCATTTGAGCTTCGTATCGCATTTCAAGTGAAACTTCTTTGCCATTATGCTTATCAATTGTTCGGATTCGAATACTTCAAGTCGTTGAGGCACATGTCACGCACAACAGCAACAACAACAACAACAACGAATGAGAACTAGTTGGAATGCTACGTGATAAGTGGAAAGTGATTAAAGTGAAGTCAAATATCTCCAAGTTGGGTTTGGCTTATGCTTATATTACTGCTCGTTATAATGTGTTTCTGCTTTTTTTTTTGGAGGCTGGACGTTTATAAGAGTTGTAAAACAACAACAACTAAAGCACAAAAACATATATTATTTTGATGCTCGTACGTAGAGAAAGTCACGATTTAAAAACAACCGGCAAAAATAATTACAGCTGCCTTTTTTATTTTTTGTTTCTCTTTCAGCGGGATGAAAAAAAAGGCAGAAGAACACGCAACAAGCTTTAACGAAATGTGGAAAAGAAACCAACAAAAATTACTTGTAATAAAATTTGTTTATGTTTTGGCCAACAATTTCTTTTGGCCAAACAGAAAACAGACAAGAAGAAGAGCCAAGAGCGAAGAGCTTTAATGACTTCTACAGAAATGTGGACTTTAATTTGTATAAATTAAAATCATCAGCCATGACAGTCATGATGCGGTCAAGGCACCACCAACAACAACAACAACAACAACAGCAGCAACAACAGCAACAACAACAACACCAACAACAGCAACAACAACTTGATTTTTAGTTTGTTTTTTGTTGATTTTGTCCAATTGCAAAGCGAAACGAAACAATTGCAAAGTCGCGTTTGCCGTCAACGAATGTCAACAGCAGCAACAACAACAACAACAACAGCAACAATAGCGAGTGACGAGAGACGAAGTAACGAGTAGGCGTGACCGGAAGTGGCGAGTCATTAGAACTAATTGGCGAGCCGAGTAAGCAATGTTGAAACCAGACTTAAAGTTCAGGTGAAAGGCCAGTTACAACAACAGCAACAACAACAGTAACATCAACAACAGCAACAGCAACAACAACAACAACAACAGCAACATACAACGAAAAGAGACAAGTAAGAAGTCGCGAAATACCGACTAGAAGATACACTGAACCCTATACTTAGCCTTAGAGTCTCGTATCCGAGTTGCAAGTCTGGGTTTACGCGTTGACTTAACTTCAATTTTCCATATCTACGGTGTTTCTCAACCCATTTCAATAAAAATATAACAGATTGTCATTATTTTGTCTAATCTTTCAAACTGCATCATCAAGTTTTCCAAATTCAAGATTTGTTTGTTATCGATCACATGTGTATATCGGAAACGGGAAGAGTTATCGAAAATTTGATTCACAGATTGCCATTATTTCGTCTAATCTTTCAAACTGCATCATCAAGTTTTGCAATTTCAAGATTTTGTTGTTATCGATAACATGTGTATATCGGAAACGGGAAGAGTTATCGAGAGCTTGTACTGCCTAGGGATTAGGCGAGCTTATGTTCCAAATCTGGAGTCTCTAGCTCTCATAGTCTCTGAGATCGACGGACATGGCTATATCGACTCGGCTGATCACGAATATATATACTTTATGGGATCGGAGATGCTTCCTTCTGCCCGTTTCAGACTTTTGCAGAAAACCCTTATACCCTTTTACCCGTTTTTAATGGGTTCAGGGTATAAAAAACTCGATTAAACCATACACTGTAATTAAATCTGAGTTTGAGTTCGATCGATGAGTTAATCCTTCTCCGATTTCAATCGTTGTAGTTAAAATAGTAGACAATAAATTTGGCTTTATGTTGTTTCGAGTTTTTCTTATTAACCCTAAACCCATAAGTATTAAATTTTCGTTTTTTTATTATTATTTCAAGCAATGATAATTTGAATCCTAATTATTTTCGACTTTCCACCGAGGCACAGAAATTACATTGCTGGCAAGTTGTAACTGCCAAAAAAAGGTAAATATAATTGTCGATTATTATCATAATTATGATCAATGCGGTTGAGATTCCGGCCTTTGTGATTAGCTGGACGCATGACTCTAAACTCTCAACTCTCCAGCTATCAAAGAAGCCGACAACGGATGTGAATGACGGTTTATGAATGACGAACGAACGTTGAATCGGATGCTGATAATGATGAAAGGCACTCTCTTTGTTGTCCCCTTGGCATGCTCTTTCATTGCAAGCACATTGATGACGCTGATATTCCCAGATTAGGCATCAATCATCATTTGATGTTTGTGCACTCAACACTGATTGATTGTTCTGTTTCAAAAACAAGTTATGTTCGCTACGAAAGTAGCTAACAAATGGCAATGCTTCGAATCCATTCAATTCCCATTTATAATTCCCAACTAGTTCTAGCTGCCACCTTACCTAAGTGCTTAATGTTTACAGCTTGAAGATTCTTCTCCTAGAAACCTTTAAGAAACTTTAGCTACACAATTTATTCAGCCAAGTAACAAGTAACGTTCCCTCTCCTCCACTCCAATGCTTCGAATCCATTCAACGCTTATAATTCTCAACTAGTTCAAGCTGCGAACTTACCTAAGTGCTTAATGATTACTTCTTGAAGAAGCTTCTTCTGAAACCCTTTAGCTACACAATTTATTTAGCCAACTAACAAGTGAGGTCCCCTCCACTACCCCCTTAAGCACTCAATAGCTGTACTTGCTGTGTTCTGCGTGCTTCGCGGCAAGTTTGTTGCCCAAGTCTTTTGATATGGAATGCAGTTGGAAAAAACTGAATACAAAACTGCTGACAAAGGCTTGCAACTTGCAACTTTGCTTTAATTATGTGCAAAATCTAACAAAGCAGCAAGCACACATACACACACACACACGTACACATATTATAATTGCCACAACAACAAGTACTGTGAATGTTGTTGTTGCTGTTGTCGTTTGTGTATTATTCAATGTGCATTCATTTAATATTTGATTTTTGTGTCGTGAGAGTTAGACAAAAGAAATTTGCCATAAATAAAAGAGAAATTTCGCGCGCGCGATATGCACATATATATATATATATACATACTTATTCAATTGTCGAATTAAACACACACACGTGACAGCAGTTGTGTATGTGTGTGTGTGTGTTTAACTGGGATGCGCACCTGCAGGCTTGAAGCGGCTTTTACTTCCGCTGCTTCAGCTTCAGCTTCAGCTTCAGCTGCTGCAATCCAATCAGGCAAACAAATAAACGCACGACTGGCCAACAACAACAACAACAACAACAACAAACACAACAGCAACAAACAACAACAATAACGTGACAAATTGTCGAATTTAGCCTCACTCACCGCCCCGCCCCTCTGCCCCATCTTCCCACAGCATGTTGCATTTTTCTGGTGAAATTTGGCAACTTATCGGCAGATTTATATATATATATATATATATATGTATGTGTGTGTGTGTTTGTGTGTGTTTGTGTGTGTTTGTGTGTAGGCAATGTCAACGTGGGTTATGCCACAAGACAAGGAGGATGCACAATCGTGATGCTGCATTTGGGCAAGGAAGCACAAGCAGAAGCTGCATGCAACAGCAACAACAACGAGCAACAGCTGCAACAACCGCTTGTGGCAGGCTGACAGGCTGCTCCTTTTGGGAGAAAGCTGTCTCAGACTTTTACTTGATATCACAGCGTCTGTCTGGCAACGTTGTCTGGCAATGTTGTCGTTGTCGTCTCGCGTCATGTTGCATGTGCCTCGTTTTAATTGCAGAACATTGGCAGGCCACAAAGCACAAGGATGAGAGGCAAGCAGCCACAACAACAGCAACTAAATAAGGATGCTGAATGACTAACTGACGAACTGACGGAATGACTAACTGACTAACTGACGAACTGACGGAATGACTAACTGACGGAACGACTAACTGACGAACTGACGGAATGACTGAATGACTAACTGACGAACTGACGGAATGACTAACTGACGAACTGACGGAATGACTAACTGACGAACTGACGGAATGACGAACTGACGGAATGACTAACTGAATAACTGACGGAATGACTAACTGACGAACTGACGGAATGACTAACTGACTAATTGACGAACTGGCGGGATGACTGAATGACTAACTGACGAACTGGCGGAATGACTAACTGACTAACTGACGAACTGACGAACTGACGGAATAACTAACTGAATAACTGGCGGAATGACTAACTGACGAACTGGCGGAATGACCGAATGACGAACTGACGAACTGGCGGAATGACCGAATGACGAACTGACGAGCTTTCACCAAAGCAGACAGCAATTAGCCGGAACCGAGGAGCTCTTAAGGCTTATGCAACCGCGTTGCCCAAATGGACAACAATGACTTATGGCCAGATTAAAAGCAGATAAGAGAGTGCTACCCCGAACGGAACGACTCATAGATACCCTGTAATGCAATGGGACAAACAATATGTACAACAAGATTGCAACTTGTGCAATTTTCCAACACTACTCGTTAATAACTGCATATTTTAGTGCTTTCACCAAGTAACCCCATCAACGCTAGTGTTGTGTAACGCATTATTCTTTAAACAAGATTGAACAAACAAATTACTGTAATTTGTGACATTTTCCAACACTACTCGTTAATAACCTCACATTTTAGTGCTGAAGTAATCCCAGCGGTAGTGTTGTGTAACGCTTTTTTCCTTAGTTCCCATAAGTTAAAGTTCTAATCAAGGTTTAACAAACCTTAAAGATATTGAAATAAGTTTCGAAAAAGTAATATTTGAAACATAAGGAAGAAGAAGCTTAGCTTTGAGATGAGCAACTTCTAAGGTTACGAAACGTTGAAAGATGCTAATCTACACACACACACACACACACACACACACAACACATACACAACCAGTTAGTACAACACTAACAAGCAAACGAATATTATTTAATAGATAATGAAGATGTACAGAAAGACAGACAGACAGAGTGAGAGGGAGGGAAAGAAAGAGAGAGTGATAGAGAGGGAGAGGGAGAAAGAGAGAGAGTGAGAGAAAGAGAGAGGGAGAGGGGCACACTTAAGGCGAGAGCAAATTGGATGCTTGCGCCAGGCCAGCGATTAAATGTGCCTCATATGTGGCAATGGGACACAAACAACCAACAACAACAAACAACAACAACAATACACAGCAGCAACAGCAATCAAAACAGCAGCAACACTCAAATAAAAACCGACAGCAGCAATCATTTTGCGCATCAAATCATACAACAAGTCTATAGCGAGCGAGGGGGGAAAGTAAAAGGTGGCCTGGGGAGGGGGGGATGAAGATGACAGTGGGAATGGAAGAGAAACAAAAACAAAACAAACGTTGCACAGACCATGATTAATGCCACATTTCAATTGCGTCAGTTCAAATTGCTGGCAAAGACTTTAAGCCAGCAGCTGCAAGGAGGGGGAGTGTGTGTGTGGGGGGGGGGGGGGGGGGGTGTAAGAGGCAGGCACACACACACACACACACACACACACACACATATATATATACAACACACAAGCAATGCATAAAGGGAATAACTTCATTCTTTTCTCAAAGTATGCAAGTTTTTTTTCCAGTGTACTTGGTAAGTTGCAGCTGCTGCTGTTGTTGTTGTTGTTGTGATGCTATTGAACTTTTGCTATTTGCCAAGATTCCCACACACCTGCAACAGCAGCAGCAGCAGAAGCAGCAGCTGCCTCCCACTTGCAGCATGCAGCATGCCACAAGTGGCAGCAACAACAACAGCGTGTGAAACGTTCGACGCGACCATCTTTTTGTTTATTTTTGAGGCGTGTCACGAAACTTTTGTTTCAAGTACATTTTGTTGTTGCAACTAAGTTGCAAGTTGCGGTTGTTGTTGCTGTTGTTGTTGCGCCCTAATGCGATTTTGGGGTAAATGACCGACGAATGGTGGCAAAAAAAAATTGAATTACTTTTGCATAAATTGCTGCTGCTGCTTTAATTGAAGTTTTTTGCGGCAAGTTTGTTGCCTCAGTCTTTCGTTTCGCCCACGCGTTTCTCAGGCAGCTGCGTGGCAAACAGCTGGCTGGCGACGCACAGCTGCCACAACTGCCACATCTACTAACAAAATGCCAAAACTGGATTGGTCTTGTGGGCGTGGCACAAGTATATATACATATATGTTACGCCTATTGATAAATCAGATGCAAAAAAAAAAGTAAGAAAAAATCTTTTCTTTCTTCTTCTTCAGCGTCTCCTTTTTAACTTGCGTTGGCAGCGAAAGTTGCAAGCAATCTCCTTCTTCTTCTTCTTCTTCTCCTCTTTCCCTACCTTCTCCTCCTCTTCTCATTCTCTTTCCTTGTCCGTTTAGGCCTGTTCTCCGCTTGGCATTTGTTAAATTGCAGTGGCAAAAGCTAAAAATGCCTGCACTTAATATTTTAAGTCCAAACGGGTTAGAATATATATATATATATAGTTAAGGCAACATTTTTCCTAGACTACTACTCCGACTAAGTGAAGTACACTGAGCGAAATACTACATCGATAGACATATGTAGCTTGCAACATGCTTGTTTGTTCATGTTTAAGGCAAAGTACAAAAATTACAAAAAATTGTTTTGATTTGTGATTTTTTCCAGGTTCAATGTTTTCGGTGTGTTAAAATCCTTTGGATCAGGAATTTATATTCCAATCACATTATAAGTAGACTTAAAAAGGTTAACGAAATTGAATTTCTTCTCTTTATACAGTCGAACCTGCATATAACGAATCGCCAGGGAACAAAAGAAAACTTCTTTAAAGAGAAAGTTCTTAAGTTAATTTTGTTTTTTTGAATCAAATCGCAGTTATCGTTATATTGCAGTTCTTTATATGGAATTTCGACTGTACCATTACTTAACTGTGCCTTAAAACTACTCTCTACTATAGCTTCTATATTCATATAACGAATCGGAATACTTCTTTAAACAAAAGAAAACTTCTTTCTACAGAAAGTTCTTAAGTTAAATTTGTTTTTTTTTTTTTAAATCAGTTTTTGTAATATTCCAGTTGTTTATAGGGAATTTTGACTGTACCATTACTTAACTGTGCCTTTTTACCAATCCCCTACTATATCTTCTAACTGATGTCTATGATGTCATCTGTGCGTGTTTGCTTGTTGCAACCTTAGCTCCTTGTTGCATGCATTTAACTATTTACATGCACTTTGCGCATATCGGACGAACACCCTTGCTTCAAGGTATTAACAACAACAACCAAAGCAACAACAACAACAACAGCAACAACAACAACACTGACAACATCAGCGGTTAGTTTAGTTTGTTGTTGTTTCTGTAAAACTCGCTCGCTTTTGCTCGACTCCGCTTATCCTACAAATGCCAATTCGCCAAACGAAACGAAACGAAACTGAACCGAACCGAACCGAACCAGTCGGTTCAACACATGAACCGTCTGTCTGATTATCGGACGGTTTGGCAAAAATGCCGTCTAAAGCCAACTGGCCAACTGGCTGGGCACCATGCACAGAGAGAAAAAGTGTAGAAGCAACTAGAATTGAATTTTCCGAAATGATTTTTGAATATTTTTATTTCTTGAATAAGTTTTAAAAATATTACTAGAAACAACAAATCTAGATATAAAGTAATAAAGAAAAAGTACTTCTTAAAGTAAATTGTGACTTAATTGAAGCATGCAAGCATTTACGCACAGTGTATGTTGCAGGGTATTGGGATTGAGGAGGGGGCTGAGGAATGGGCCGCTGGGCGTTCAACTGGTTGCTGTTTTACTTGCTGCTGTTGTTGTTGTTGTTGTTGCTTGTTGTTGTCCGTTTGCCGGCAGTTTTGAATTACAAAAGGAGCCTTTTGTGGGGCCGCCTGCCACCAACAACAACAGCAGCAGCAACTGGGACTGCAACTGCAACTGCAACAGCAGCAGCAACTGCGGCAGCATTTTTATAATTTCAATTTTGTGTATCTTGTGAGATTGGCATTTTGTATTATGCATTCTGGTTGCCCTGCTTATATATATATATATGTGTGTAATTGTGCACATGGCGTAATACAAACATACACGACTCCATCTGTTGCACGTTGCATTAAGTAAGTGTTGCAAGCGCAATTTGCATTCATATTTATAGTTTAATTGATTTCGTTTAGCTAATCAATAAACAGCGAAAGCTTTAAAAACGTTTATACCCTGTAAAATAAGTTCATTTCACTTTTACAGGGTATTCGACTTGTCAATTAATTGTGTTTATTGCATTTGTGCGTATTTTGCAATACTGCAAACAACCGCAAATTGGCACAACTATGCAGTGTGACCAGCTTCGATATGATAATTAAAACACAATTAACGCCAGCATAACATAATGATGATGATGATGATGATCATAATGATGACGACTGGACAGGAAATGCAATTAACCGATTGGCCCACAACAACTACAACAACAAGTGGTTCGAAAGTGTTTTTTGGCCCGTTGCACAAATTTGTATTTTGTTGATTTTATTTTTGGTTTTTTTTTTGGAAAATTGCATAAGCGAAATGGCAGCTGCAGGGCTGTCAGTCAATCAGTCAATCGGTCAATCAATCAATTTGGGGGGCGGGGGCGGGGGCGGGTTGCTGGCAATCATAATCAATTTTGGCGTGTGTCGAAATGAGAACTTTCTTTCCAGTTGCTTGAACTTCCAGCAAAATTGTTTATGTGGAGCAAACAAATAAATTATTTACGATGACAGCGGCAATAATTTGATATGTATAATTGAAGGCCGCACGCAATTAACGCACCTTTGTGTGTGTGCGTTGATCTCCACGAATGAGAAAAATAATGAAAATGGTGTCATTCCGTTACTCAGCTAGCTTAATACAACAAACAAGAACAACAATAACAGAATTACTAGGCATCAAATTACAAGTGCTGTTAAATTGTGATGGGTGTTGGAATACAGAATGTTAAGTGTATGTGTGTGTTTATTTACCTCATTTGTGTGGGTTGCCTAGCAGAAGAAGACAAGCACAGCCAAAAACAACAACAACAATGGCAAAATGCGCTCTTCTGCAATTGGAGCGCAAAAATTCTCGAGTTGCGAATTTTAATTGTTGCTTACTTTCCGCCTCTTTGTTAGACTTTTTGTATTTGTTTTGCTCGTGTTTCAACAGCTTTGCTGGCGAATGCACTTTACACTTTTGTGGCTTGGCTCTTCAGGCTTCACTGGCTGCGCAGACAGGTGCATATTTTTATTAATATTACTGCTTGTGGCATGGCAACAATATTCACAATTAGCACTTTCACACTCACTTGTACATAGCACTTGAACAAAAAGTGCGCCTGAACTTTGTAATATAAATGTATCGTGTAGTTTGGCGATCGTTTGATATTTAAACAGCCGGCGCGCGTAACTAACGAAAGGAAAACAAATGAAGGTATTAAGACGAGCGCTGAACACGACCAGAGCGGCTGAAAACCAGCAACAAATTGAGCGGCTCGACAACCAGTGTGACCGTAGTCTGCTATCTGCCGAATACCAGTATTGCTGTTGGCACAAAATACTGCATAGACTGTGTGTAATCAAACTACTATAATGGTAAGTGATGAAATGTGGAATAAAGGCAAGTCATATACATTTCAAAACTGTCATTATTTCAAGAAAGATTTTTAATAACGTTTAAATCGGTAACATATGAAAATAATAGCGAACAGTTGCGCTACAGAGTGGTGCTATGTTAACGCGCTCCGCTACGCACTATGCTAAGTTTTGCGATATATATCGATAAGCTCTGTGAAATAACAGTGACTGGAAAGATATGTGCCAACAGCTGTTCCCTGAAGCCGCCATCGCCGACCGCTTTATTATTTCATAATAATTGTGATAGAACATTTGCAATTAGCTAAATTTCCTTGTAAACTGTATTAAACAACAATGCGCAGCACACGCAAACTAATGAACATGGCCCGGCTGACGTTTACGCGCTCGGCGGCAACTGCAGCTGAACAGACAACACATTTCGGCTACCAAACGGTGAAGGAAAGCGAAAAGGAGCAAAAAGGTGAGCTTCAAACACAAAACAACAACAATTGAAAGATACTTAAACCTCATTCTATATCCACACCAGTGCATCATGTGTTTGAGCAGGTTGCCCAGTCCTACGATTTAATGAACGATGCAATGTCAATGGGCATTCATCGCGTTTGGAAGGACATCTTTATTGAGCGCCTGGGCCCAGAGCATGGCATGCGTCTCCTGGACATGGCCGGCGGCACTGGCGACATCAGTTTCCGTTATCTCAAGTACCTCGAGAAACAGCCAAATCCTCAGCAGCGCAAGAGTCACGTCACCATCTCCGACATCAATCAGCACATGCTCAATGTGGGCGAGGAGCGTGCCCGCCAACAAGGCTTGACCGTGGACCGACTGCCCAATACCAGCATCGAGTGGAAGTGTGCCGATGCCGAGAAGCTGCCCTTTGACAACGAGAGCTTCACCGCCTACACAATAGCCTTTGGCATACGCAATTGCACCCATGTGGATAAGGTCAGTCAGTGTTCAGTGAATTGATGTGGATTAACTCAGAGTCTTGAATGTTTCTTTAGGTGCTCAGTGAGGCATATCGTGTGCTGCAGCCAGGTGGACGCTTCATGTGCTTGGAATTCAGCCATCTGACAAACGAGACGATGCAATGGCTCTACGATCAGTACTCCTTCCAGGTCATACCGCCGATGGGTCAAGTGCTCGCTGGACAATGGCAGGCCTATCAGTATCTTGTGGAGAGCATACGACGATTCCCACGCCAGGACCAATTCAAGAGCATGATCCAGCAAGCGGGCTTTGCCCATGTCGTCTACGAGAATCTAACCTTCGGAGTCGTTAGCATACACTCCGGCTTTAAGCTGTAGTTGCCACTGTTGTTGCAGCACCACATTAATATTAGAGTTTATAGGGTATGAACGAGCTGTAAAGCTGTTCAACATGCTAAGCACGCATTGTAAACGATTTTATGTCTCCAGTTTTTACGAGTGCTCGTTAATATTAAAGTTGTATTTTTTTTTTTGGATAAACATTGTTAACATATTATACATGTGCCAATCGAATTTATGAGATTATAAGTTTGGTTTTGGCCAGCCTGGGAAAGACCTTGACAACAAGTATTTGTATTATCTTGTGGCTCAACAAATAGATTTTGTATAGCAAAACGTTGCCAAAGTGAAAATGTGGGCTAATTTAAAATTCATTTGTGATATAATGTAAGTTATTGAAACCACACCCACCTTATAAACCTCCCCCCCTCTGTTTGCTTAACAAATTTAGTGCAGGTGAAATTTATGCGTGTGAATGTTGAATTTTAAAACTAAAGCAAACGAATCGAAATCAAATCAAAATCGTATCGCATGAAAAAATGCCATTCAAATTAAATCACACACACACACTCAACCTAATTGTTAGTTTAGCAAAGTATTTTGAATTCCTTCCCTCCCCTCAACTAATTGTGATTGGCCCAGTTTTGTGTGTTGTGGCCAACAATTTTGACGGGTTTGCACTTTTTTCTGCTGATGTAACCGGGTCATAAAAGGCTATACATAAACATAAACTATCAAAGTGTTAGCTTTTTTTTTTTGTAACCCTTTCCCCTCCCCCTCACATAACTTCCAAAAGTGAAATGAACGGCAACGCCAACAAATGCGGAACATGCATATTGAAAACAAAAGTTTTGGTTTTGTTTATTTCAATTTCTTCTTTTTGTTTCGTGCTACGTGCAGAAACGTGCAATGCATGCGTACCTGTACAGGTGGATAGACGAACGGACGGGCAGACACACCAGCAACAGTGGGACACAATAACACTTTTGAATACTATCCCAACCTTTTTTCTATTAATAGATTTGTTATATTTTAAATTCTAAACTTTTTAAAAGAGTGCAGAAACAGAGGGAAAGCGTTATGAGAACATATATATATATAGAGAAAAGTCTTAGAAAATACTTCGTTCATTTTATTTTAAGTTTAAACACTTTGGGAAAATTGAATTTTGAAAGAAATTCCCGTCCTGAGAAGTCAAAAATGGAACATATAATGAAATTATGAACATACTAATTGAAAAGTCAAATCTCCAAAGTTTTTTTATCACACTTTGTGGGCCGATAAATCAGTTTTGTAATATGCTTAGGCATATAGCTCTCAAGAAATATGTTATATATATTACAGATCTATATATTATATGTTTTCGTTTCGAATAACAATCAATAAATAAATGGAGTGTGAAATGATTGTGAAGACAGAAACAACATGGAAATGGAACTAAGTCATTTCAATCTCTAGCTTTCAGTGTTTACAGTTTACACCTGTTGAACCACTGTGCGTGCGGCGAGGCTATCAGTCGTGGGTGGACGTGGCAGAGAGGGTAAAGGTAGTGGTGCTTGGGTTTAGCATAATCGATCAGGTGGGTCAGGTGAAATGGCCGCGTAAAAGTCATAAACAGCCCAATTGCCGCTGGCCATGCCGATGAGTGTGGTGTTCATGGGTGTGCGTGTGTGTGCGAGTGTGTGTGTGTGTGTAAAGTGCACCACTTGGTATGCAATGGCAGTGACAATGATCGCCCCGCCGGCGTTGATATCCGCTTTATAAATACAACAAAGACCAAGGAAGTTCATTTCATTTTCTTGGCAACAATCGACGCGTTGACATAATCCAAACCACAACGAAATCGAAATCGAAATCGAAAGTTGCTCAAACATCAAATACTTGCTAAACGGATTACAAACGAATAGTGAATACCAGGCAAGATGGTTCGCAGTTATGGTGTCATGGCCAGGATGCTGTTGCTCTTGGTTCTATTGAGCTACTGCAGCAGCAATGTTCAAGCAGCTCTGCGCTTGCGTCACTCGAGTCGATTGATCAGCACCACGCCCAGCACAGTGGCCACAACTACCTCCCCCACCAGCAGCGAAGATACCATCAGCAACACGGAGCAACAGCCGGAGCCGGAGACGGTGGTAGCTCCTGCTGATAGCGAGCAGGAGACTGAGCTGACGGGCAAACACAAGCGTGGAATACTCCATGGTGGACCACATTGGCCCGCGCGCAACTATGCGGCGCAGTATGGTTATAGCTTGCAGCTACCGGCGGGTGCTGCCTATTTTGCTGCAGCACCGCCAGCTGCTCATCGCCATCATGGATACGTCAAGTATCCAGCTGGCTTGGCGGGCTACCATATCAAACAGTTTGCACCGGCAGCAGCTGCTTTCCTGCCCACGGCTACGGCCCTGGCACCGGCAGTGACTGGTGCAGTACCGGCACTACCGGCACTACAGGGTCTGCCAGCTGTTGGCGGCATTGCCACGGCTCTGGCTGGATCACCTTCGTATGTGCTGCGTCCCGGTAGTGCAGTCGTCTCCTCGTACAGCGTCAACTATCCACACCAGCATTTGCATCGACCCGTCAAGCCCCTGCACTTCCATCATGCGGCTCAGGTGAGTAACCCTATCAATGGTAGTTCCTTTTTCCACAACCTTAACTGCTTGCAGCCCACCTATGTCCAGGCCGTTGCTCCAGCTGCATCAGCGGTGCCCGTTCAGCCGGTACATCCCGTTCAGCCGGTACATCCCGTTCAGGCGGTACATCCCGTTCAGGCGGTACATCCCGTTCAGCCGGTACAGCCATTGCCGGGTATCAGCTTCGCAGCTGCCAGGCCGCCCGTTGCCGAGTTCCCTGTCTACCAGCAGTTCCCAGCACAACCCACATTTGCTGTGCAACCTACACCCGAGGTGCCTCTGATACCGCAGATTCCACAGATACCCCAAGTGCCACAGATTCCAGATATTCCACAGATACCACAGATTCCGCAGATTCCAGAAATTCCACAGATTCCGCAGATTCCACAGTTCCCACAGCTGCCAGCTTTCCCCACGTTCAGTATTCCACAATTCCCATTCGCACAATTTCCACAGTTCCCTCAGGCGCCAATCTCGCCCGCCGTTCCAGCAGTTCCCGCTGTACCCGCAACTCCAGCTGTTCCCGTTATACCGACTGTTCCTGCTGTGCCAGCCAATCCCGCTTTTCCCGTAAATCCTGCTTTCCCGGCTAGACCCGCTTTTCCCATATTCCCTGGCAGTGCCTCATTCCCCGCTTCTCCCTCATTCCCTGTCAATACCAACACTCAATTCTTCCCCGCCGCCGTCCAGCCACCCTTGCCCCAACAGCCACCAACTTTTGTGCAGCCTGAGGCACAGTTCCCAGGCGGCATTGTGCCCCTCCCCGGCTCTCAGCCCGTCCAGCCGGAGACCGGTACGGCCATCGCCTCGCCACAGATACCCAATACGCCACGGCCGGAATCGGAACAGCCCGAGCAGCCATTGCCCCAGCCCGCACAGCCACAGCCACAGCAACCGCAGCAGCCCTGGAGGCCAGTCTACTATCAGCCACCAGCAACGCCTAGCCGGCCATCCGTAACGCTATTGCCACCCTACGGTAGTGCACCAGCTGAGGGTACGTTCCATATTCACCTGTACTAGCTTCAATTGCATTAACACCTTCTCTCTCCCATTCTGGTTTCTTTAGGGTATCTACCACCCGTTGGCAACCAAGCGGCACAGCTGACTGCCGGTAGTTCCGCACATAGTTCGCAGGGCATCTTTGAACAGCTGACCGATGCCGAAATCGAGCACATTTTCGCCCAGGCGAATCTAGCACAGCAACAACAACACCAACAACAACAGCATCAAAGCTATCAGCACTACTGAAGCTAGGGCGTACCAAGGTCTCCATCTTGTCAACATTTTCAACACTCGTTATTTTTTTTTGTTTTTTTTTTTCGCTATAGCTTTCATCTAAGTTTATGATATTCTTTCCATGTGTATTAAATGATTATTTATTAAGTTATTTATCAAACAATATTTAAGAGTTTTTTTTCTTGCTATTCGGTAATATTTTTATACCCTGAACCCATTGAAAATGGGTAAAAAGGATATATATTCTTGATCAGCATCAACAGCCGAGTCGATATAGCCAAGTCTGTCGATCTCAGAGACTATAAGAGATAGAGACTCTAGATTTGGAACATAAGCTCGTCTAACCCCTAGGCAGTATAAGTTTGTATCAAATTTTCGATAACTTTTTCCGTTTTCGATATTCACATGTGATCGATAACAACAAAATCTTGAATTTGGAAAACTTTTTCATGCAGTTTGAAACATTAGAGGAAATAATGACAATCTGTGAATAAAATTTTCGATAACTTTTTCCGTTTCCGATATTCACATGTGATCGATAACACCAAAATCTTGAATTTGGGAAATTCTGTGATGCAGTTTGAAACATTAGACGAAATAATGACAATCTGTGAAAATTTGATTGAAATCGGTTGGGAAACATCGGAGATAGGGAATATTGAAGTAAGTAAGTACACATAAACATACTACATATATGGTTCAGGATATAGTCTAGTAAGGATTTCTCGACTAGAGCCTTGTTACTTGTTCGAACTTTTCCAACACACCTGATACGAGCAAAGCAACAAATACATACGCATGTTGGGTTTGACGTCAGCGATTAACCGTTAGAATTTGTAAAAAGCTTTTTTGTGCTTTTCACCTTGAACTTGACGCTTGTGCGTCTCGGAGCTTCGTTTTCATTCATAAATTTGCTGCCAGCTGTTCATTCATTGAAACGTTTCGGCCATCGGGGCATTGGGAATCGGGTTGCCGGCATTACACACATGCCACATGTTGCAAGCGCTCGCTTGGTTCAGTTGTTACCGTTAGCTTCGCGAGCGCGATGCCAACGGCTGCGCGCACCAAAAAATCCCAAAAAATCGAAAACCAACAATGTTCAAAAGCCTACGAAATTGAAAAACAAACTTAATCCTCAATTGGAAATCGACTCTTGTGCTGATCTCAGTTAAAATATAATCCACAAAAAAATAAGTGCAAGTGATTTTTTTGTTCTTGTTGTTTTTTTGCTTGTGTGTTTTTGAAAATTTCGATTCGGGCATTTATAGATTTGCAAGTTGAAACAATCAGCTCCAATTGCCACAGCTCTCAAGACGATAATAATGATGATAATGCGTAAGTTTCGCCCAAATAAACAATTTGTATTTGAATTCGTTTTCGATTCCATTGCTCTGTTTATGCATTGCGAACCAAAAAGCGAAAGTATTCCGCTCAATTATTTTATATACTCGCTATGTTGGCAGCACTCGACGATCAATAAGAACACAATACTTTTTATGTTCCCCACACATCTGCCAGAGACATATACCATGTGCCTATATTCATAAATCAGTAACTCGCCGGGTAAAAAACTAAATCTAGAACTAGAAAAGGGAACTTGACATAAATGAAGTTAAGAATAAGGTTTCGAAAAAGTTTTTAAAGTGTTTTGGAAAAATTTTGAGTTGAAATAAATTTTTGATACAGCTTGCAAAATAGTTGAAGTATAAAATAAAGTTTGAGTTCAGAGAAGGCTGAAGAAAAGATCGGAAACTCCTAAAAGCAAAAGAGTTTCGATATTCTTAGGAGTTCAAAGGCAAAGAAAGTTCGAAATAGTATTACAAAAAAAGTAAAGAACATATTTAAATAGGAAAGTATTCTAAGGAAAGCAGAAATATAAGAAACAATAAAGAAACTTATGGTTAAAACAATTTCTTTTGGAAAACCAAAACCAGCAAAACACGAAATCATAAAAACCTTTTCACTACACTCAAATAGAAAAAACTTTTTGACCATTTTAAAATATTACAAATTTTATTTATGCCCACCAAAAAGTAACCCAATTTCATTTGCGACCTGCATCTTTAATTTTATTTTTAAATGAAGTCTATTTTTAATACCCCAAAACTCAAATTACAAAAATAGAAGTTTACAAAATGTTAAGAAAGCGAAAAACTGCAGCAGCTAAATTCTGGAGAATTTATTTTGAAGGCAGCTTTATCAAGTGTCTGCCAAATGAATTGAATTAACGTTGAGTCAATAACCGATAACATTTCCTGTATATAGCGCTATTAAGAGAATGGAATAAAGCAGCTGTGTTGATGGTTTCAATTACATAGTGCTTGGGTTAAATGAATATTGTAATTTGCATATTAATTAATTGTATTAAAATGGACGATGGACCAGAAATAGCCAAGTGACTAGTACAGGAAGGTGAAGGATGCTGGAAGGATGCGTAAAGCGTCGTTGATTTCCGTTGTTTCATCTTCCGATTTCCCGCAAACTCTATTACATTTTTGTCATAAAATGTCATTAAGCTTAAGTGCGGAACGGTGCGGATTGGATTTATAGCCGTGAAGCAGAATGAAAACGACAAAGTAAAGCCGTGAATTCAGCTCAGCTAGGTGTTCATTCTCCCTCTCTATGCCTCTCTCTCGCTCTCTCTAGTTCAATTAAAGTACCAAAGAGCTCAAGTTTGATTATTTAATTGAATGTTCTTTGCGAAAACACTTAGATAGAGAGATAGATTAGATATATCTACTAAGGTATCCAAGGCATGAAAACTGTTGAAGCTGGGGCAATCCTTAAAGAACTGTAGGAACTATGGGTTTGGAGATGTGTTTAGTACTATAATATTTATTCCGATCTTCGTAGGACCCAAGCGAAGTTGTTTAATCAGCTTTTAACAATCGATTTGCACTTATCGAAGCTATCGATTTATATCGACTTAACATTTATCAGGCCTTAACTACTGTTCACCCCAACTGCGAATGGCTAGTTTCAAGCTCATTTGAATTTTGGTCTGTTTTCTCAGTGTACCCACGTATATGACTATGTGTGGGAGGTTTGTTGCACTTGCGGTGGTCTTGCGGTTAGTGTGTGTGTATGTTGGTGTTTGTGTGTGTTTGGGTCAGTTTTACATTTGTGCCTTTTGATATCCGATAACCCAAAGTTGGGCTATTAGTCGGTGAAACATTCGCAGCTTAAGCAAATAAAGAACAAGCTTTAGAGGCATCCCACAACACACACATTTTGGGTTCTCCAAATCGTTGTAAGGATTACGTATGTATAAAAATTGGATGCCCAAAGCAGCTGTTTGATGTTTGTGACTAATGAACTGCAACAGGGAAAATCCCCAGAGTGCCAAAATAAAATAGCAATCATATAAGCCATAAAACGAAAGCTTTAATAAAGGTAAAAGTCAAAGGCCAAAAGATAAACTTCAATCGTGAAATTGTTGCGGTTAGCTGTTAACGTTGAGATTTAGATTTTAATTATGAAATTAATTTCCTGGATTGGAAACTGGATGAAAGCGAAATATTTGTTAATTACTTACGGCTAAGAACAACTTGCTTTTGCTACGTTTAATGTTGCCATCAAATAAAATGAATATTTAATTCGTTGTTGAGCTTGGAAAAACAAAATTACATGATTTTAGAGAATGTTTTCTGTCGAAAGAAAGTATTTTTTGTTTTGTTTCTTAAAACATTTGTTTATAAATAATTCTTTTAGTATTTTACTAAAGATATTCATAAGCATAAGCAGCACTTTCCAATCAGCTAACAACACTTTAAAAGCTTTTGTTCAAAGTCCTTTTAATGCATTACAAAACCCTTAAATGTGCGAGCAGGACATAAATCGGTTTCGTTTTCCTTAGTTTCACCCCTTCGCCTCACAAAGTGAAGTGCCGTATTTATTCAGCCACTTTGCAGGTTTTGTTCTCCTTTAGTTTCTTACCACCCACTGGGAGAGGAGCGTCCTTTGTGACTTGTGCCAGGAAAAAACAAATAAAATCTTACGCAGGCGTTCACCCATAATAATAATAACAGCTTTACTCATCTCACATAGATCGAAACTTGTTCAGTTCTAGCTGCACACACACACACACACTAGGCAAATGCTCCGATTTTCCATTTAAAAGCTTGTCCCCTCCAGCTGATATGCTGATATGTTCGATTGCGAGCAAGTGCAAGCGAAATGTGTTGGTTGGATAGTTGGTTCGATGGGTGCGTAGCGGTTTGAAGCAATCCAAAACAGCTCTGGTTGTAATTTGAATACTCGGCCCTATGTCACAATCATTATTTATTGTCGCAGCTCTCACATTTCCACCCCGCCGAGCAGATAGCCAGCTAATGACATGCCCATAACTGTTCCCAGAACCCATTTAAAATGGGTGAAAAGTGAAAGGGTATAATGTATGTGCAAAAGGGTGTAAAAGGCAGAAGTATACATCTCCGATTCCTTAAAGTATACATATTCTTGATATTTCGATAACTTTCCCCGTTTCCGATATACACATGTGATCGATAACAACAAAATCTTGAATTTGAAAAACTTTGAGATGCAGTTTGAAACATTAAACGAAATTATGACAATGTGTGAATCAAATTTTCGATAACTCTCCCCGTTTCCGATATAGACATGTGATCGATAACAACAAAATCTTGAATTCGAAAAACTTTGAAACGCAGTTTGGGACATTAAACGAAATTATGACAATGTGTGAATCAAATTTTCGATAATTCTCCCCGTTTCCGATATACACATGTGATCGATAACAACAAAATATTGACTTTGGAAAACTTTTTCATGCAGTTTGAGACATTAGACGAAATAATGACAATCTGTGAATCAAATTTTCGATAATTCTCCCCGTTTCCGATATACACATGTTATCGATAACAACAAAATATTGAATTTGGAAAACTTAAAACGAAATAATGACTATGTGTGAAATTTTTATTGAAATCGCTTGAGAAACACCGGATATATAGACCATTGAAGTTAAGTCAAGTATGCAGTAAACACACACATACTTACAAGCAGTGACTATATACCTATCTGGGTATCGTCTAGTCGGGAGCTCTTGACTAGAGCCTTCTTACTTGTTATACCCTTAACCCATTGAAAATGGGTAAAAAGGGTATAATGGATTTGTGCAAAAGTATGTAACAGGCAGAAGGAAGCATCTCCGACCCCATAAAGTATATATATTCTTGATCAGCATCAACAGCCGAGTCGATATAGCCATGTCCGTCTGTCCGTCTGTCCGTCCGTATGTATGAACGCGTCGATCTCAGAGACTATAAGAGCTAGAGACTCCAGATTTGGTATATAAGCTCGCCTAATCCCTAGGCAGTACAAGTTTGTTTTAGATTTTCGATAACTCTTCCCGTTTCGGATATACACATGTAATCGATAACAACAAAATCTTCAATTTAGAAAACTTTTTGATGCAGTTTGAAAGATTAGACTAAATAAAGACAATCTGTGAAATTTTATTGAAATCGGTTGAGAAACACTGGAGATATGGAGTTTTGAAATTAAGAAAGTGCATACCTTCTGCATACATACACACACTCTCACATACTTGCAAGCACTGACTGTATGCGTAAATTATAGGGTTAAGGGTATAGTCTAGTCGGGATTTCTCGACTAGAGCCTTCTTACTTGTTTTTTTCTCGTTTTGGGTGAAGTTTTTTTTGCTTATCGAACTAAACCCAATATCATGTGACAAGTTTGCAGTCAGGACTTAAGCGTTAAGAAGCAAAACTCTTTCCAGTTAACTGCGCTTTGAATATCCTGTAACAAAACACAAAGCGCCTGCTGTCTATAGGATCTTGGGGAACTTTAACTTTCAATATGGATAAGCCATATGAGTAAATAATCCCAAACTTTTTTATTTTACATTTTGACACTGGCCTCTAGGCTACATTCCTGATCATTCACCGAATAGCTTTTCATTTTCTTAAGCTTTTAACGCCTATTTATTTTTTGTGGTTATTCGAAGCCTACGTTGCCTAATTGAATTGGCAGGCAGGTGTAATGACAGGCTAAAAGGTTACACGTCATTAAGCCAACGCAATGAGGGTCGTCTGGAATGAAAGTAAGAACCTGAAGGTATCCGATTTCGGGAGATCTTGCGATGTGGTATGGTTTCGATTGTAATTGAGCTAAGTGTTGGCAAAGAAGAGGAAGCAGGCAAGGCAATTCCTCCAAAAGCAATCCCCGATTGAGTGATTGTCAGTCCCAAATGTTTATGACCCGGCGGATTATGGCCAAAGCAAACTGTCAAGCACTTAAGTCCAATGGACAGGAACGTGTGCCGCCAAAAGCTGAAAACTATATCGATACAGCTTGAGCGCCCTTTTGTCAATCAGACTCAAAGGATTTTAGCAAATCGAAATCGAAATCGAAATGATTATTTGGTAGCGAAACTAGTTTCAAATTTGTGCTCAGTTGAAATACTTTAAATAGGGTTTTCATTAAGCTTTTAAAGAATTGATTGGCGCAGGGTTGTGTTGAAAGTATCGACATGTTAACGTCAGCTTTAGTTCAAGTAATTAGCATGTTGGATGTTGGCTTTGCGTCACTGTCAAACTCTGACTTCCAGGCAAACAAACACGCATAAAAAATCGCTGGGCCACCAAATAAATTATTTTCACAGTGGCAAATCGGATGTGTGCTATCTGAGCTATGTTTCTGTTGCTTGTATGCTTTGGGTGTGTGTGTGTGATGGCGCCCAACATAAAAAATGTCATGCGTAATTTGTTGATTGAAGCGTAAAGGAATAGGCAAAGGCAGTGAGAGCAGCTGGCTTAAGCCCAAATCTCGTGTGGGACAACTTTAAACGGGCTATCAACAAACCAATTTGTACATATAACAGGCTGCGGATGCGCATCTGAATGTGCAAGTGAATGGGCGAGATTAGAGTTGTGCGTGGGTCGTGCCTTGATTTTTCGTGAAACAACATACACGAGTTGGATTGCTTGGGGAGGTGGAGCTTGGCGAAAGGAAACTTAACGTGACTTAACAAGTAAGAATGCTCTAGACGAGAAATCCCGACTACACTATACCCTGAACCCTATACTTTACGCGTACAGTCGGTGCTTGCAAGTGTGTGTGTGTGTTTACTGCATACTTGACTAAACTTCAATGTTCCATACCTCAGGTGTTTCTCAACCGATTTCTTCACAGTTTGTCATTATATCGTCTAAAGTTTCAAACTGCATCATAAATATTTCTGAATTCAAGATTTTGTTGTTATCGATCACATGTGTATATCGGAAACGGAAAGAGTTATCGAACTTTTGAAACAAACTTGTACTGCCTAGGTATTAGGCCAGCTTATGTTCCAAATCTGAAGTCTCTAGCACTTATAGTTTTTGAGATCGACGGACATGGCTATATCAACTCGGCTGTTGATGCTGATCAAGAATATATATACTTTATGGGGTCGAAGATGCTTTCTTCTGCCCGTTACATACTTTTGCACAAAACCATTATAATAAATAATAATAATAAAACTAAAAATAGTTTCTTGAGTGGTTTTTTGTTAGAATTTAAATACAAAAAACTAAAAAATAGTTGAAAAAAGCGATTTTTTACTTCTTTAAGCCCAAATATTAAATCAATCATTTGACTTGAATAACAATCTAGAGCTAATGCCATACTCTTGGTATTTACCAATTTATTTATTTATTTGAAGCAACACCGTTTCACAATCTTAATTCAAGCTCTTTTAATCTTCATTTTCTGACTCATCGAATTTATTTTCATTTTAAAGCCAGATTTTTTTCTTGGCTGTAGATCTAAATGATAGAAAATAGTTATAAATCTCAGATTTTTGCAACTGTTCGAACATTCCTTAAGTTATTATCCTGAGAACCAAATAAACCACATGTCCATCTCTAGCAAAAAGATTAGCTTTATCACATGTCCTGGCTGACCTTTTTATATATTTTTTGGGCCAATAGCATTTATATTCATTTGTGCTTTGGTTTTTGCCACTTATTGATTTCCTTTCCCTACCCTTCCCTTACTGACTATGATTAATACACACACAGCTGGTAACCACCACCCCCTCCACCCACCACACTCCCCACCAATCGGCTGTCAAGTGCGTTCTTGGGCACGTTGAGGGGCATAAGGCCATTAGAGGTTACGTGGCAATCGCTTGGCTGTAATGGGTTAACAATTAACCCATTGGTATGTATGGTATGTGCTGCCAGACAGCGACATACACACACACGCACACACACACACATTTGTTGTGGCATTTAAATATTTTTGCCGAATTAGTTTTTAAAAATAAATTTTGGTTGCCCCTATGGCAATTACAGTGCCTGCCACTTTTGCACCAAGGGGGGTCGGGTTGAGAGAGAGAGAGAGAGGAAAAGAGAGAGAAAGCTGTGTTTATTATCAACAATTTTGTTTTGTTGCTGTTCCATTTGTATTTGTGTTTGCTTTTTTTTGTTTTTTGTTTCAAAATCAGCTTTTGTTGTTTACAAAACTTTATTCTATTTCTTCGACTAAATGAATTGTATTTTAAATGCCGGCATTGGTACTGTAGTTGTGCACTGAGCGAAAAAACCTACGCTTAAATACAAAACCAAAAATCCTTGAATCGGGAGAAATATATTGCAACTAGACTTTAAGTTCCTTATTCAAGGGATTAAGTTTTATTTTCAGTTTTCATTTAGTTCAATAATTCAGATCATAATGTTAAGTTTCAATTATTGAGATAAAGGCAAACTTCCATAGAACGAAGTTTTCTATATAACGAATTCATTTCCAGAACAAAAAAAAAATACTATATTACGAGTCTTTACTGTAACGAAGTTATTTCTTCTGCCCTTGAGTTTGGTTATATGGAAGTTCGTTTATATAAGGATGTACACAAATCATGCTTTAATTATTTATAAACAATGATTGTTTTGGGTTTTTCTGAGTGTAACAAGAAAATCGAAAAGTTAAAGCGATGAAGAAAATATTTGAATCTAAACAGCAGCACGAAGTGAATAAAACTTTTGGAATTTCTCAGTCGCTTTTTTTCCATCACAAGACAAAAATTTTCTCAAGCGATTTGCTTATGTTTTGTTTTAAGTATATGTATACTTAAATGCACAAATATGTTTGTATTTAGAAGAACAGCCAGAGGCGCTTACCTCACCATACAACAACTTCATAAACGATTTTCACTAAGCACTTACTAAAAGAAAGAAATTCCAAGTTTTTATATTTTTGAACCCATTGAAAATGGGTGAATGGAATGAACGCGGACGATCTCAGAGACTATAAGAGCTAGAGACTACAGATTTGGAACAAAAGCTCACCTAACCCCTAGGCAGTACAAGTTTTTTTCAAATTATCGATATCTCTCCCGGCTTCCGATATACACTTGTGATCGATAACAACAAAATCTTGAATTTGAATAACTTTGAGATGCAGTTTGAAACATTAGACGAAAAAATGTGAATCTGTGAATCAAATTTTCGATAACTTTTCCCGTTTCCGATTAACACATGTGATCGATAACAACAAAATGTTGAATTTGGAAAACTTTGAGATGCAGTTTGAAACATTAGACGAAATAATGTGAATCTGTGAATCAAATTTTCGATAACTTTTCCCGTTTACGATATACACATGATATCGATAACAACAAAATGTTGAATTCCGAAATCTTTGAGATGCAGTTTGAAACATTAGACAAAATAATGACAAACTGTGCAATTTGTATCGAAATCGGTTGAGAAACACCGGAGATATAGAACATTGAAGTTAAGTCCAGTATGCAGTAAACACACACATACTTACAAGCACTGACTGTATGCGTAAAGTATAGGTTTGAGGGTTCTAAATTCACTTATAATGATTTCATTAGTATGTTTATTTCCTTTTTGAAAAAATTATTTATGTTTTCTCACCAAATCCTTCTAAGGACATTGAAAATTCGATGTAATAATCAATGTTGCGCTGCTTGGGTCAATCTTTGGTGCCTTTTAGGGGTTCCTTTATGTCCAAATTGACAAGCAATTGGCATTGACAAACACTCGGACACCGAAAAGGTGTGTGTAATGACGTCTTATGAACCAAATTGAACCCATTCGACCCGAAAAAAGAATAGACTATAAGAAGAAGACTCGCATTGAGCACTCGACCCATAATCGGCAATTTGACAAGTTGTTTACCATGGCCCAAAAGCGCCTTACCAACAAAGACAAACACAACCCGCAAAAAAAGCACCAAAACCGTAGGTTAGGGTAGAACCCTCTCTCTCTCTCTCTCACTCGCTCTCTCGCTGTCTCTCTCTCTCGCTCTTTCCTTTCGACCCGATAACACTTGCCTTAACCATTAGTTTGAGTGTGTGTTTGTGTGTGTATAGGTCGATCGTTTGCATTATTCTTTATCGCTCTGGTTTCTATTTTGGTAGCACCATTCCTACCCCTACCTACCCCTCTCCCCACACCCACACACCCCTCCCCCAACTAGTGTAGAAAGGCATTTGCTTTAATTATTTGAAATGAACATAAACAAAAGCGGGCAATTGACCGCGTTGATGGCGTTGGCTAAGCTGAAACGAGTGTGTTTGCTTTTGACCAAAATGATAATTTCGACCAGACGGTGAAACGTAATGGGTTACACTGAGAGAAAATGCTTACACCATGCGTACAAAGCAATTCTTTCGCCCAAGACGCTCACTGAGGGAAAGCTGTTGCGCAACAAGTTGTGGCAAGGCCAAGGCCAAGTTTAAGTTTAAGGCCACAGAATGATGATGATGTTGATGATGATGATGGGTTTTGCTTAATGCGAATACATCATACATACGTATACGTATGCATTAAGCTCATCAATCACGGCAACGCCTTGCCACAAACATTTCAATTTGCTTCCGCAAATGTGTTGACAAACGTCCGCAGGCTCAATACAATCAGGAACAGGAACAGGACGAGGAACAGGAACAGAATATAAATACAAACATATGTATGTTTGTCTGTTTGTATATGTGTGCATGTACACTCAGCAAAAATGTCTAGCTATGAGTTCAATATGATTATTTCATATCAAATATAATTTTTTATTATTTTTTTTTTTTATTTTTTTTAACAAGTTTTAAAATATTTTTAAGAAAATTCAAAACTATTTAAACTAAAATCCAATTGAAAAATATAATTATTATTATTTTTATTCTATTTAATTTTTTTTTTTAAATTTGTTTTTGAGTGTATTGGAAACAGTGAACTTTCTCGGAAGTAGAACCACGTCTCGAATTGAATTGAATTGAGGAGCTTGTTTACAGGCACTCGTTCTGTTTGCTTCTTCTTCTTCTTGGAAAACCCCCTTCGCGCAACCCACACACACACACACACACACACGCACACACATACACATTAGCAACACGTGTCAAGTCCTCCGCTTTTCGTGTCCCTTCTCCGCGAACACACTTAATTACACTTTTATGGAGTCATCTTCGTGCCTCTTGCTTCCCCTCTTCTTCTTCTTCTTTCTTCATATATATATATATATCTATCTCGTTGTTGTTGTTGTTGTTGCAATGCGCTGACTTTAGTTTTCATTGCTCCGCTGTCACTGAGTTATGAGCTGTTGCAATTTCTCTCTTCATGCAACATCCTCCAAGCATCCTCCACCCTTCACTCTCCACCCTTGCCTTATTGTTGCTGTTGCTGTTTCTTTCAGCTTTAACCTTGTCTTTGGCTTTTGACTATAACCGCACAGCGGCTCCTTCAGCTTAGTCCTGCTCTTTGGAGTTCATTTTCACCATCATGTTTTTCTTCAAGCTTTTCATATTGTTTCTTTTGGGTTTTATTTATTTTCTGCATATTTTTTTTATTTTTGCATAATTTTTGGAATTCGACAAACTGCCATTCAACCTTTTTTGAAAGCTAACCCCTTCTCAGTTATTTCAAAGGGTATATTAAATGCTTGAGTTGATTCTGCATAATTTGTTGTTTTTTCCATTTGTATATTTTGATTTCATGGTTTTAATTCACAATTGTGTTTTTGTTTCGCATGCCAAAACAAGTGAGAAGGCTCTAGTCGAGAAATCCCGACTAGACTATACCCTGAACCCTATACTTGACAGTCACTGCTTGCAAGTATGTGTGTGTGTTTACTGCATACTGGACTCAACTTCAATGTTCCGTATCTCCGATGTTTCTCAACCGATGTCAATAAAATGTTCACAGATTGTCATTATTTTGTCTAATGTTTCAAACTGCATCATAAAGATTTCTGAAATCAAGATTTTGTTGTTATCGATCACATGTGTATATCGGAAACGGAAAGAGTTATCGAAATTTTGAAACAAACTTTTGCTTTATCATATTTGAAAAGCTGAATAGCTTCATTTGGGGAAAGGTTGAGGGAATCTTTGTCATACCTGGCGTATTATTATTATGTTTAATATTATTATTATAATGTCAACGAATCACTTGATTAATGGTTGTTTATATATATGTATTTTTGTTCATGTCTCTATCAGGTTGTTAAATTTTATTCGAATTGGCTGATGTTGCGGATATTTGTTATTGTTATTGTCTGATTTACATTCACTTGTTTACTTTCCGCTGTTATTTTTCCCATTTAATTTTGATTTTCTTTTTTCCTTTTTTTTCTTTTTTTTTCAATTTTATAACCAAACGTTGAAATTTTCATTTGGTCAAAGAGCTATGGCAAAAGACAGCCATGTAGATGGCTTATCGATGTAGCTGAAAGTGACACCACCCCCTTACAACCCCTCTCTCGTTCTACCTTCCCCTCGTAGTCGTTTATTTAAGGCCCCTTTGGAGAATTTCACGGCCCATTGAGTCATGGCCCAAATGTACTGTGCATAATTTTTATTACAAACAATTTCATTGCATATTTTAAATATTCGCAATACGCAATTTGTTGTTTTTGTTGGCCCCACTCCCATTACCAATACCAATACCAATACCATCTGGCCCGATTGCATCGTAAAATGCGCTGAGCATTGAATGCAATCGTTAAAAATGATAAATGATAAATGATGAATATCGGCAAAGTGCTGCGGAACAGAAAATTCGAAAATGCAACTAACTAAATGTGAACCCAAAACTATGTTCAATCATTCCCCAGATCTATATATATATATACAACTACGAGATGCCAGAAGCTAAAGATTCTCTGTGATTGAACTATTTGTTTTGGCCCAAGAGACAACAAGATTTATTAGGGAATTGCGGTTCAAATAAAGTCGGATAATCCATCGAATTGCATTTGCGATCAGTAATATTGATAATTTACTACGCATATTCAAATTATTTGGCCTTCAGCCTAAACGTTTCGCCAAGTTTTGTGTGAACTTTAAATACCCATTTAAATAATATAAATGTTTATGCACATTGACCTTCGCCACTTTTCTGCTGATTATACCCTGAACCCATTGAAAATGGGTAAAAAAGGTATAATTGTTTTGTGCAAAAGTATGTAACAGACAGAAGGAAGCATTTCTGACCCCATAAAGTATATATATTCTTGATCAGCCGAGTAGATATAGCCATGTCTGTCGATCTCAGAGACTATAAGAGCTAGATACTCCAGATTTGGTACATAAGCTCGCCTAATCCCTAGGCAGTTCAAGTTTGTTTCAAAATTTCGATAACTCTTTCCGTTTCCGATATACACATGTGATCGATAACAACAAAATATTGAATTCAGAAATCTTTATGATGCAGTTTGAAACATTAGACGAAATAAAGATAACCTGTGAACATTGTATTGAAATCGGTTGAGAAACACCGGACATATAGAACATTGAAGTTGAGGAAGTATGCACTATAAGCGTACACACACACATACTTGCAAGCAGTGACTGTACGCGTTAAGTATAGGGTTCAGGGTATCGTCTAGTCGGGATTTCTCGACTATAGAGCCTTCTTACTTGTTTGATGAACAAATTCTCCAAAAATAGAAAGAAATCACTTATCGTATGAGATGTTAATACTCCAATCTAACCATATCTATGTTTTCTTTACTTTTACAGCACTTCTGAGCCTTTGCGCGCTTCCCGTTCTGCTCGCGCTAACGACATTGAGCTTGACTAGTGGCCAGGTGCAGATAAAGTCCAGTGTTGTGCAACGCAATACACTTTTTATGCTCCGCAGCAGCGTGGGTGGTGTCGCGGGAGCTGGCGATGGCGATGGCGATGACATTGAGGAGGATTTGGGAGTGCTTCATGTTGAAGTTAATGAGTTGGATGCATTGGATTCGGCTATCCTGCTGCCCGACGAAAAGGATAATTGCCCGCCCGGCTATTTCCATTGCAACACAACGGCCCAGTGTGTGCCGCAACGTGCGAACTGCGATGCCAGCGTTGACTGTGACGACGGATCGGACGAGTGGAACTGTGTGAATGAGGTGGATGCCAAGTACTGGGATCACTTGTTTCGCAAGAATCCATTCGGACGGGCCGATGACATACCAATTGGAAGCTGCAGTGAGTATGAACCGCCAGCGACTCCCCACCCCACAAATGAATGACGTACTGGGTCATATGTAATTAAGTGTTCCATTATGAGTGGCGCCACCTAGCGTACGATAGACGCATTGAGGTTACTTCTCACCTACGCTCTGTCTATCTCTTTGATTTATGACTATAATTCTCGCCAGTTTTCATTCGTTTTTAACTAAATTCAAACCTTGTTGCTAACTTCTGACAGTGAAATCACACTAATGCGAACTCACATTATGTTTTTATCCTTGCAGCCTGGACCAATACGAATTTCAGTTGTCTTTGTCGTGGCGATGAGATTTTGTGCCGCTTTCAACAGCTGACGGCGCTGCCAGCTCATTTACCCAGCAACTATATGTCAATGCTGTAAGTACCACAAATGTTGAAAGAAGTATTTTACCTAGTTAAGTTATAGTTCCTAATAAATATAGAACTGTTGCCAGTTACCAATCAAGTTCTTTAAGCCTTTCTGTGTGTGCTTAATCGTGTCAGAGTAGATATTTATCATATGCTTTTTGGTGATTGGTATTGATTTGCCAACCCCTTAATTGACTCTGACATCATATCATATTTATTTCTTATAGCGATCTAACTGGCAACAACTTTGACGTCATCGACGAAACCTTCTTCGGCGCCCTGCCCGATGTGGGCAGCCTGTAAGTATTCATATGGAAGTCAGTTCCAAATCTCACACGAAACTTAAGTTGAGACTTTCTAGCATTTGGAGCTGTTGAGAGTTTTGTTTTGTAGCTCTCTAGATATTCCCGCTGTCCTGCTGTTCTGTTGCACATACAAATTACACACAAAACTTGACTTGAGTTATGTGAAATGGGGGTTGGGGAATGGGGAAGGGTGCTCGTATCGTGTTTTGCAGGCGGTTGCAGTTTATGTGGCACTGTGTTAAAGGACACTCTCAATGACTACAACGACGACGACGTCGTACAGGGCGAAAGCCATTAAAACGTTTCAAACATACTGGCCACAGAATGGGAGACACTGAGAGAGACCCGAAAAGGCAGATGATAAGCTGTATTTGCGTATTATTTGGAAACAATGAAATCTGATGCCCATCTAAGCCCAATTGGGTGGCAAAAGCCCTCAGCTGAAAAGCGAGTTTAGATAACTACAGATTGTTCCGTTTCCGAGCAGTTTCCGTTGTTAGATTCAATGGGCAAGAGGGAAGAAGGAAAACTGGAAGTTAGGGAAGAAAGTAATGTTATTTAAAGTTTCAATTCAATTAGTTAAGTTCTCATTTCTCACAGTGTAAGTGCTGTGTTATTCAGACTTCGTATTCAATGCCTAATCTGTCTGTCTCCTATGCAAGAGACCATATTGCCTATGGGCCGCATTACAGCCTAAGCACTTGGACATCCATCCTGGTCACCATATGGCAACAACTTTTCAATCTAGATGGGGCTAAAAACCTCAAGCGTTGTGCCACAAGTCCTTGTTGCTTGTTGCTTGTGTGTTGAGCAACGCCTTTATTATGTATGAACTCCCATCAATGGTCAAGGCGACATCTGAGTAAGCTGAGACTTCGATTCGACTGCAGACATGCCTAAAACTTAAATAGTTCGCAGGCTGACCCATAACACGAATATTACATGCATATGTGGAAGTTAGTTAGGCAGAGAAAAAGGTACAAACTTCAACAATACACTGGCAAAAAAGTTGAAGTGTTTTCTAATTAGTTTTCTCTTTAACCTTTCGTAGATGTTTAACTTGATTATTCCCTTTAAAGTGTGTAGTTTTTGCACTTTCCTGTTGCTCTCACACACAAACATACATATACACTGCGTATGCTCCGCGAGTCACGCATATATATATTATAGCATACTTTTTGGCGAAAGTTTGTGTTGTTTCTTGATGTTGCTGTTGCGGAAAAAACAAACTTGACAATTGAATTTTCGTTTTATTATGAAGTTTTATGCATTGTTTCGAGTTTGCTGAATCCTTCTGTTTCTTTTCAGGGTACTCAAGTTCTGCTCAATCCGTGAGATACTTTCGCATGCATTCGATAGACTGGCCGCCATTACCCTAAAGACACTGTAAGTATTGTATGATGCAGGAAGGGGGTGCGGGAGGGGTATGTTTATTGTATGGCTTGGGGGCATAACTCATAATTAAGTATTATTATTTATGTGCACTTAATTTATTTGTTGCTACTGCGGATGCTGTGGATGCTTCTGGAATTGGCCATCGTTCGGAATATCTTTTCGCCATCATCATTACGTTATTCTTTCGCGTGTGTGTGTGTGTGTGTGTGCGTTTGCAGTTATATGGACGATAATAAATTGTCGCGTTTACCAGAGCATTTCTTTGCTCCGGGCAATCAATTGAGAATTTTGTAAGTATTATTAATGATTATTAAACATAATTAAATGCAATGCAGCGCAAATGAAGCCTTAACTGTGTGCAGTTTGATGCATGCCTCTGGTCACACTTGATGCTTATGTGAAAGTGTTAAATGTTGGGGAATTAATTAGAAACGATAGACTTGATCGTAGGTAACGAAAGCATAAATACACATATATAGTAGTCTGGGTTCAAGGAAAATGTATGTTGTGTGCTTAACTGTATAGATATATATATACATATTAACTGTATAGATATAAATATATATATTTATGTGATTTTGTTCAACGGGGCATAAAACGAACTCAGCAAAAGTTTTACGCCTCTATTTTCACTGAAACTTTAACAAACAAAAAAGTGTTGCCTACCCGCAGGCGCAAAGTGAAATAACGCATTCGCCTCGCAGTACCAGTTGTTGGCAGCCTTTATTGTTATTAATACAAGTCGCTTAATGCTCCTTTATTTAAATATTGCACACAACTATGTACAGTTCATTTGGTTTTATTAACCAATTCTAATCATAGCTTTAAACAATTTTTAGTTGGAGTTTCAAAACCAAAAAAAAACTATTTCATAAATAGTTGCGCATTAGCAATTTATGTGTCGGTCGCTAAATAAAATGACAATAAATTCAAATGT
Organism: Scaptomyza reducta; assembly: GCA_035044485.1. NCBI lineage: Eukaryota > Metazoa > Arthropoda > Insecta > Diptera > Drosophilidae > Scaptomyza > Scaptomyza reducta. Next base: position 396,183 of record JAWNNV010000441.1, read on the forward strand.
CAGCGATAGCAATTAAAAACGACTATTTAAGCAACCCGTTCAAATTGCAATTTATAGCAGCGGTAAAGGTTAATTTTGTTGTCATTGTTGAATTGAGTTGGACTTTTGTTTTCACTTTTTTTAAAGTCAACAGTTATGTAAATTTCTGAATAGGTTAATGAAAGCTTAGGCAACTGCCAGTTAATTCTCCAAATAATCCCACTTAACGGTATTACACTTTGTGCGCAACTGTACTTACGCAAATTGGATTGGACCAAAAAATCGAGCTGTCAAATTTTCAGGCAAAGTAATTATTGTTATTGGATCAAATCCAAGAGGAAATTCAACCAAAAAAAATAATAAAACGAGCTGTCAATGCCAATAACTATGGATATATGTTAATGCACATTGATAAGCACACACACACACGGACATTGCACACGGGAGCTGTACAGGGCGACAATTATGTGCTCTCGCAATTGTTGATTGTATCATCAGCGTGTGTGTTATATATATACGAACTGATAATAATCTTATATATATATAGGTACAAATCATGCTTGAGTGTGCAGCTATTGTTGCGTATACGCATCGTTTGCCAGTTGGGGCCATAAAGTGTCCCATTGTTTGGCACTCCGCTTCTGTGCTTCTGTGGTCTCGTTCTCTGTGGTTTTCGGTTCTCAATTGACTCAACGTTAGGTGGTTGGTGTGTGTGTTATAATAAAAATATTAGCACAAGCAAAAGTTTTGTGTGTGTGTGTGTGGAGTAGAGAAGGTTTAGCTGGTGTTTGTTGTTTCTTGCTGTTGTTGCTCTTCCGGTGAAGAGCCAAAAAGACAACACCGCCGGCGGGCGACAACAGAAACTAAAACAGAAAACAGAAAACAGCAAATAGAAAACAAAACAAAAAACACATAAACAACTCAGTTACACTTTGAACCAGCAGCAGCAGGTTGAACGGAGGAAGGAAGGCAGGAATAGTTAGCTCTCAAGCATGGCGATAGTAATTAGAGATGGGTGAGAGCCGTGACACGAACCAGCTGTAAGGTGTGAAGAGTATATACAATAGAAGAAAGTTAGATAAAAAGGTATGAAGAATAGATACAATAGAAGAAAGTTAGATAAAAAGGTATGAATAATAGATACAATAGAAGAAAGTTAGATAAAAAGGTATGAAGAATATGACCAATAGAAGAAAGTTAGATAAAAAGGTATGAATAATAGATACAATAGAAGAAAGTTAGATAAAAAGGTATGAAGAATAGATTCAATAGAAGAAAGTTAGATAAAAAGGTATGAATAATAGATACAATAGAAGAAAGTTAGATAAAAAGGTATGAAGAATGTGACCAATAGAAGAAAGTTAGATAAAAAGGTATGAATAATAGATACAATAGAAGAAAGTTAGATAAAAAGATATGAAGAATAGATACAATAGAAGAAAGTTAGATAAAAAGCTTAAAAGTGTGAAGAATAGATGCAATAGAAAAAAGTTAGATAATGAAAACTAAGAAAAGTCAGATTGGAAATAATAAAGAGTTCAAGTTTCTTCCAGTCATACATTTTTACAACATAATAACATTTCAAATAACTGCGAACAGAACTCAGAAATGCAACGTATTCAAAACTCAGGCATCTCTAATTGTAAGTAAATCAGTAGATGGGGGGCATGAGGCCCGGAGGCACAGCTGCGGCTGGCATTGGCTTGGGTTTAGCTAACTTTTCAGCAGCAGGCGCGTCGACATTTAGCTGGACGAAGCAGAAGTAGAAGTTGGAGGCAGAGGGTGGCAAGTTGATGTTGCATGCTGCATGCAGATGCCACATAATGGGCTTATTAAAATGCTGTCTATCTATTGCTGTGTGTTTGTTGTCCGTTCTGGCATTGTCTGTTTGGGCCACATTCAAATGACATTAGTACTAATGTGGCTAAGTTCTCAATTCTGCGTATTTTACCTGCAGAATTTTGGCACGCAATCAACTGAGCAGCCTCAGCACCAGCGATTTTCGCTATCTGCAACGCTTGGAGGAGCTGTAAGTACTCTCAAAACTTAACTACTCGAATTTGGCATACTTCTTTTGCAACTTTTCTAGCGATCTGCGCGGCAATCTTATCACGCACTTCGAGTCAACGGCTTTTGGTCAGCTGCAGAACTTGGAAGTGCTGTAAGTAGACAGGAATCGTGTGTGTAAGAAACTTATAAGTTCATCTACATTAGGTACTTGAACGAGAATCGTTTGCGGCAGCTGCATCCAGGCATGTTTCCCAGCACTTTGCTCCATCTGCACACGTTGTCCTTGGCGCAAAACCAAATCGCCAGCATTGCGGCGAACACATTCCCATTGCCACGACTGCGCCACTTGTAAGTATATTGAATGGGGTAACTCTTCTTCACTGCCCCCCCCCCTTCATAGGGGGCAGCAGCTGGCCCGTGTCATTGTTTGCAATGTTTTCAATGTTCTGTGTCTACATTTCCGCTTTGCAGATTTCTGGCCGGCAATCAGTTGTCTTACATACGCGACGGAACCTTCTGCAACCTCAGCTATCTGAAAGGATTGTAAGTAGCTTAATAACACAAACAAACTAAGGTCAACTGACTATGCAAATACCCTCTAAATATTAGTAACTTAATGCTCGTACTTGTATAAATATTCTTTTTACTTTTCGTGTTAGCATTTAGCCAATGACACTTCTTTCAATAGTCAAAATGGGTTCACTAGAGCCAGAGATTACCTCAGACAAACCTCACAAACTTAACATCTTTGAGATATGTTTAAAAATATAGATATAATATATATATATATATATATATATATATATATATATATATCACAAACTTAACATCTTTAAGATACTTTTATAGATATAGATATGTTTTGGATCAGTTGAATAATCAGCTATGCAATTCATCTTTGAGCAACTCCAAGCTTTAGCTTTAATTAGTAAAATATTTCGAATATTTTCAAGTCATTCTAATGTGTTACTATGTTGCCTCACATTCCGCTATTATGCCTTGCAAATATTCTTATTTCGCATTCCCTTTTTTTTTTCAACATCATAATAAGTGGGGAACGAACATCGAAAAATGCGAAATCTGTCGCAACTAAGCTTTGCTGGAAGCTTTTCGATTTGCTGAGGCTTAGCCAAATAACCAAACTAAGTGGCAAGGACATTGGCACAATGGGGATGGTCATGTCATGTCATAGGCTGTCCGTGTTGTGGTTGGCAACAGCAGCTCCTTTTTGTGTTTGTGCAACTTTCGCTTGAGGAATTTCATTTATCAGAAGGGACCCCAGACCCGGCACGCCCCCTGGCTGGAATGTGAGCCCAACAAAAAAAAAACAAAGATGAGACGAAATATTAGAGAAATAAAATGAGATGGAAAACATATTGATAGTTTTTTTTCAAACTTAGCTAAAGCAATCTTTGGGCATATTGATCAGCTTTGGGTTGTTGTTCGATGCCACACGAATGATTTGCATATTGTGGCACGCAACAAATGGCTGAGTGCCACACTACGTGCAGCAACTTTAATGATGAAACTTTCCTGGGTTTCTTGTAAAAACAAATATGTTTTTTCTTCTTTTTTTGATGTGGCTTATTTGCAGGCATTTGAACGAGAACCAAATCATGAGATTCGATTTGCATGCCTTTGACTGTTTGGAGAGCCTGAGCTCCTTGCTGCTGACGGGTAATCGCTTCAAGACACTCGATCCGGATGTGCTGCAAAATCTGAGCAGTCTTGACTTTATGTAAGTATCTACCATTAGCCGACAAATCTCCGAAATAACTTTGCCAAGCAAGGAGTTCTTTACACATGCATTCCACGTAACTATTCGATGGGTATATAAGGTAGTTGAGTTTGAAGTTTGTTGAAGTTGGGCCGAGATGGGTATATAGGGTTGTTTAATGTTGTTGAAGAGAACATGAGTTAAAGTTTGTTTTGTTCTTTGATTTTACTTGTACAAGTTTAAGAAGAATTCAATTCAGTAAAAATTTAAAACTCGGAACGAAGAGAGCAAAAGAAACGAATAACGAACAGATTAAGCACGATCTTGATTTAAGAAATGGATTTAGTTAATGGGATAAGTTAGTTTTCTTTAAACTCGGAACAAGAAATTCTCTCATGAGTTTCGAATGTTTTCGATTCACTGAACGATTCTGAATGTACAGGATATCCAATTCGTCTGCACTTTCATGAGTTTTATTCATCTCTCTTTCTGCCTCTCACTGCCTCTCTTTCTTGCAGCTACTTCTCGTGGTTCCATTTGTGCCGCGCCGCGTTGCATGTGCGCGTTTGTGAGCCGCGGGGCGACGGCATCAGCAGCACCTTTCACCTGCTCGACAACCAGCTACTGCGCGGCAGGTGAGTGCCAACAGACATCACCACACTTTCGCCATGGCAAATCCTTTGGTGCATGCAACATACAGCGTGCAGCTTACGATGCCTTTATTTACGTTAACTGTTTACTCTTTACTTTTATGTTTACGCTTTCTGCTTATGTTTATGCATATTGTCTCACAACACAAACAACTAGGACACAAATGGAATTACTTGGCCAAAAACATTCTTAGAGCTCGCTAACCAAAAATACTTTGAAACTTTGAAAGAGTTCTCAGTATTCAATTAGGAGCGTTCAAATGTCAACATATATATGCATTACATCAAGAGCTTTCGTTGAACAAAAATAATTTAAATATCTTCCAGCTAAGGTTCAAAGAAAAGGGAAAAGATAGAGCGAGACTACTCCCATTGTACTTACTAGTAATGAGTAAAATAATGCACAGGAGCGGAGTGGAATGAAATGCAGTTGAATTACTTTAACGCCTGGCTTAATTTTATTTTACAATTCTTTATGTGAAAGTATTTTCGTCTTTACGTTCTGCTTTCTATTTTTTGGTTTTGGTATTTTCTGTTATTTTTTTCAAAATTTTTTGGAGCGCAACATAATAGAATTGGCATCAATTGTAGAGGGCACGACGCAGACGCTCCCTCAGCACTAGCATTCGCATCTGATGCTGATGATCTGTACCGCCCAGAGGCGCTGTCGATGTCGGCCCGACAACCAGTCCGTTCCGGCCGGTACCTGGTACAACGCCACCGCCACGATTGCGTGCCGCATCCAGGTTGGGATCGATGCTCGATGGGGCAGCATCGGCATCCACTCCGGCCGCAGCATGGGGCTCCGTGAAAAGCGGCTTGTACTCGAAATGCATGATGTGGACGACGTTTGCTCTGTTCGGTTCGATCAAAATAATTATTTGTGTGAAATTTTTAAAACAAATTTTTAGAATTTCTCAACGTTCGGAAACTAGACAGCGGCTACAAATAATTTTTGTGAAGGGAGACTAAAACTACAAATTGTTAACCAACTGACAAGCAACAACATATTTTCGCACGAACTGCTGCGTTTCACAATTTGTATTCAATTTTAAACGCCCCACGTTGGGCGCCAATTGATGCCTGCTCCTTGCATGTTGCACCTTGAGGCAGTGTTGAAACTTTTGGCAAACGCAAACCGATTCCAATTCATATGTTCCCTCTCTTTGTCAGACTTGTCATCAGCTCCAACTTGGCTGAGTGATTAACTGGTTGTCTCTCTCTCTCCTGACTAATGCAGAAGTGCTTCCACCTTCCTTACCCAATCACCAGTCTTTCCTCATATCAACATCAAACCCCGCTTGCACCTATCTCTATGTCTGTCTTCCCTTCTGGCTTTCCATGCACAAAATGAAAATTACATATTTCCTTGGGTTTTCCTAAGTCGTTTACATTTGCACGCTCTTCCTGCTGTCTGAATTTTGAGTTTTCTTCCAATTTTCACTTCTGTCTTGGCCTAATGTGAGTTTGAGTGTATTCATTCAACTGTTTGTTTGTCCAGTGACTACTTTTACGTACACTGAGGGAAATTTTTAACGATTTTGTGACTTGTTAAGATCCTTATATAAGGTTCTCTTTTTGGTTTTTCAGGTATTTGCTGATTCAAAATAGGTTTTGAGACCAAAGAAAAAATACATAAAAAAATATATATATATATATAAAAAATATAAAAAATAGATAAGAATCTTTATGAATCTTTATTCATATGATTTCATCTCCAAGTCTACATATTTATTGTGTATGAGATATTTTTATATTAGACGAAAGTAGCAATGGGAATTCATGTTTGGATTTTCAACCACATAACTTCACTTAATTCAGATACCTAACTTTTTTTCTAAGTGCTTCCAAACAAATATGAACTCAGTACTATAGATGTGAGTCTATGCAAGTGTGTGTGTATGCATGTGTGTGTGTGTGTGTGTTTTGCCAGCAAGCCTGAAAATGGCGGCTTGCTTTTGTTGCCTTTGCTTTTGCCGCATTGTTTTATTAGTTTTAGAAATTAAATACTCTAGGAAGGTTTAGTTCCTGTTTTTGCTTGCGGCATCTACTTGCCGCTTAGCTGCCTAATTAAGCCAAATTTTCAGCGCTTTTGGGGCACATGTGGCACGAAAACTATTTGAAACTTACAACATAACACAACACTCAAGCTTTCGGTTTCAGTTTCGACACACAAAGCATAAGAGCATATAGATTGATGCTTTGGAACGAGAAGTTCAGAAGAAACTTTAAAGTAGTTGCGAAATGGTTTTGAACCTTGGAATACTCAAATTAGTGTTGGTTAACAGCTTAGATGTTATTCAATGTTATTTGTATTTAATTACGATTAGTTTATGCCTCTTGAAACGAAGTTGGAGAAGCTTGTTGAGGTCAGTCTCAAGTACTTTGTCTAACTTAATCAATCATAATACTTAGCGCACTCCCCACCCGCCCCCTCCCTTAACTGTGTGTGTGTGTTGTGGCATGATATTTGATATTTACTTGTGTATATAAAAATCTATGTAGCTGAAGATGCTAATAAAGCAAATTAATGACTGATGCCTAACTAGAAGCGGGCATAAATTATAGTTGCTTTGACCAACTGGATAACTAACTCCCCTCCCCCCAACACCACCCATCCACTCAACTTGTCAGTGGCAATCATCATAAGTAGAGTGGCACCATTTCTGGGCGTTGTTTGTTATGTATGTATGTGTGCGCCCGGAAGCTAAGGATGCGCTCAGTTTGTATGTGTGTTTGTGTCCTGGCAACCGAATCATAATTCCAGCAAACAATGACTGCAATAATGAGCACACGAGTCAATTGACAACTGTGGCACACACAAACAGACACACACACACAAGCACACACACATACAAAGGACAGCGAATTCGTTTGAATCCAATTGGCCAAATAGCAATAGAAGGAGCAGCACTTAAATTTTGCTTTAATTGCCCAAAATTTATGTCATAAGATATTTTCTGTGAAATCTCCTCTCTATCTATCTCTCTCTCTCTCCCTCGCACCTGCTGTTTCTACTTGGTTTTGGTTTGGCAATTGAATATTAATAAAGCGATATAATTTTATTATGCACTGAAAAGTTTTTTCTAGTACTTTTCTTCTTCAAACTACGCTTACTTAATTTTAATAATTTGAATCCATTTTCATTTTTTGGCTACAATTTAAACCATTAAACACCAAATTTTGACTCAAAACTTGACTTGCAGATAATTGAAAACTAATTTCGTTGACACTCGCCTCTTTTTTGTTGCAGTGTTTGGGTTATGGCCTCGATAGCCGTCGTTGGTAATCTGCTCGTGTTGGCTGGTCGCTATTTCTACAAGTCTCGCAGCAATGTTGAACATTCACTGTATTTGCGCCATCTAGCGGCGAGTGACTTCCTCATGGGCATCTATCTGACGCTCATTGCCTGCGCCGATATCAATTTTCGTGGACAATACATACGATATGAGGAATCCTGGCGACATAGCGGATTTTGTGCGTTTGCTGGTGAGTTAACGGGAATTGTGAAATCAATAAAATCACATTTATTGAACTTTTTGTATTTTCGCCAGGCTTCTTGAGCACCTTTAGCTGTGAGTCGTCGACGCTGCTGCTCACCTTGGTCACCTGGGATCGTCTGATGTCCGTAACGCGGCCCCTCAAGCCACGTGATACAGAGAAAATTCGGTTAGTTCGATGAGATTGGCGATTCTTCATACATATATGGTTTTAAAACTTTTCACATTTAGAATTGTATTGCGGCTTTTGTTGGTTTGGGGCATAAGCTTTGGACTTGCGGCAGCACCTTTGCTGCCCAATGATTACTTTGGTGCATACTTCTATGGCAACAACGGAGTTTGCCTCTCGCTGCACATACACGATCCCTACGCCAAGGTAAAACAATGCGAAAGAAAGAGACAGAGAGAGAGAGAGAGAGTAATTTGTTGGTTTCATTTACAGGGCTGGGAGTATTCGGCATTGCTGTTTATCTGCATTAATACAATCTCATTGGTGTTTATACTCTTCTCGTATGTGCGTATGTTGCAAGCTATACGCGACTCCGGCGGTGGCATGCGAAGCACGCATAGCGGCCGCGAAAATGTCGTTGCGACACGGTGAGTGAAACAAAAAATATCAATGCATATTTTGCCAGGTGGCAACGCTTCCAATAATATTATCATGCTTTTGTTCTTCTTACAGTTTTGCAATCATTGTGACAACCGACTGCGCCTGCTGGCTGCCCATTATTGTTGTCAAAATAGCTGCACTTTCAGGTATACTATATTCATCTCGCTCCAGCGCACTGTTGCTCTGCCTTTACGCTGTTGCTACTGCTGTACTCCTCTAGGTTGTGTCATTTCACCGAATTTATACGCCTGGCTGGCTGTGTTGGTATTGCCCGTTAACTCTGCACTTAATCCCGTACTGTACACCCTGACGACGGCGGCGTTCAAGCAGCAGCTGCGTCGCTATTGCCACACTCTGCCCACCTGCTCGCTGGGCAACAATGAGACGCGTTCCCAGACACAAACCGGCTATGAGTCCGGCCTGAGTGTGAGCCTGGCGCATCTGGGCGGCAGTGCCGGAATGGGTGGTTCGGGTCGCAAGAAGATGTCCCACAGGCACATGAGCTACCTCTAAAGGTGTGCGAGCGCGTGTGTGTGTGTGTGTGTGTGGGTGGGAGGGTTTGAATTGTTCATGTGATCTAATAGTTAAATTTTTATTATACATATTAATATATATGTAATGCTATAAATATACATTCGGTCAAATATATATATATAGTAGTATATACAACGAATTTGGAATTTTGTTCTATAACTAGATATCAATTAAGTTTGAAACTTTTTGGACTTCGATTCGATTAAATGCTTTGCTGAATCGCAAACACGTGTATTAAGGGTAAGGATATGTGGTCCTTGCAATGTTTTGTGTGCACGAAACGAAATCGAATTGATATCAGTTAACTGTTTGACTGTGTGTGTGTGTGTGTCTCTATTGCGACTCGGTGGCAACGCTGGTGTAGTTACGCACTAGGTGATAAGGTCCCTCATTGACATAGGTGGTAAAGCGTACAATTTCCGTGGCGGGAAACTCACTGCTCACGGAGAGCAGCTGCATGATCTCCCACTTTAGGTACTTGACATCCTTGTGGTGGTGACTCTTGCGCGAGAGCAAATATTCGATGGCGCCGGCGGTGCGTTGCACAGCCTGGATGCCCCAGACGTAGCCGCAGAGTGCTTTCAGCAGACTCAAAGCGGGTATTTGCAGATCCGGGAATGGAATCTTTAGGAACTCCATAATGTGATCCACCTGCTGACCGCCAGCGAAGCTCTCGTACCACATTCTCAAAATCAAGCTGTAAGAAATAAATGTTAACAAAAAAGATATATCAAATATATATATCCCAATTTACCTGATCTCGTTGTTGTGTGGCGTCTGCTGAGCATATATAACTTCCAAGGAGTTGAGCAGACGAATCTTGGTATTTGGCGCTATTTGCTTGAGGTATTGCGAATATTTGCGCATTATGTCGATCATTTCAGATTTGTAGTGATGCTGGATCAGCGTCTTGCCGTGCACACTGCTGGCCAGATTAGCCAGTGCATCCATGGCCGTGGGCAGGCAATCCTCCACTTCGGATGACAGCAAATCGAAGAGGATGGTCACCATGCGCGGACAGTCGGTGATTATCTTTTGCGGCTGCACTGCGGCCACCTTGCTTAAGAAGCTCATGAAGCTGGGGATCAAGAGTGTGTCCGTGGGATTATCATCGATGTGCTGCACACGGTTGCTAATGATATCGAAGAAGTTCTTTCGCTCCATATAGCATAGGCCGTGATTCTTCTCGGCCAGTGGCGCCAGGATCTCCAAGATGCTCGCCTGCAGCAGGACATCAGTGATGTGGATCTCTAATTGCGACATTGCCGCATTCAAAACGAATTCAACGTTCTCCAAGGCAGCGGCACTGTGCTTGGCCAAGCGTACGCCTAGCTCGTACATGCGACAGCGTATGACATCCTCTTTCGAACCGCAGATCTTGAGCATCTTTAGCTGCACAGGGCCATCAGTGGGCCACTGGGCTAACAAGATGACAAGAATATCCGTAGCTTTGGCGCTACATACGGAGTTCAAGCAGATAAATTCGTCCAGTACGTTAATCGTTAGATCGTTGTTGGGCACTGGCAGTATATTGCCAGCTGCTTCCTGCCGGCGCATCTCATTATGCAGCAGATGGTAGACGTGCGAGCGCACTTCGAGATTGGGATGCTGCATAGCCGGATTCAAGAGCTCCGCCAGCTTGGGATCACTTGTGTCGAGCTTCACTTGCTCGATAACGGTGTGTATCAAATCAACGGCAACGCTTACCATCGGCTCCCTGGCTGCAATATTGTAAGACGTTGCGCATTCGTAGATCCACGTCGAGGACAGCAGCTCCACAATTGCACTATGCGGCAGCGTCGTCTGTTGGTTGAGGAAAGTGCGAATGCTGGTCAGTGTCGCCAGCTGGTTGTTCACATCATTTAGCTGATCCAAAAGGACTACCAACTCGTCCATTTCTTTGGGTTTTGGGTTCTTTTTGGAAAACAAATGTGACAAGAAGTGAAATGCAATAATTGAAATGTTGAGAGCCAAGCAGCTGATCGTTTATGGATCCGTGTCAGGCCAATACCTGCTTGTCACGGTCCGATGCAGTGTGCAAAAACATCGATGTATCAGCCAAAAATATATCGGCGTATTTTGAGTATTGATAATTGCTTGCCCGCCAACATCTACAACAAACACTGTGTGTAATTCATGTGACAATGTGTTAATATTAAATACTAAAAGGGAGCTTTCAAAATTTCTTCGTTATGTTTTACATTTGTAGTAATTACACCAAATGCTCGTTTATCATTGCAATTATGGTTGTTTAATTTTTTATTTATTATATATCGATGTTGGGGTCATGAGAATGTGACCGTATGCAAAAAATACCAAGTGCTGTTAGGTTTTATGGAAAATGTTATCGATGCTCCGATTTGCGTTAACAGGCGCATTTCTGTCGACCATATACATATGTACATGCAACCCTAGCTTCGACGCCATTTTACAGAGACACAAATTTTTTTTTTTTGTGACGCAGCGTTGTTGTAATTTAAGAAAAGAGTCGTGTAATTAAGGAAAACGCACACAAAACAAAAATAAGATGTCTCAACGCTTTGCGCCTGGCCAAGCGCCAGTGCAGTCGCGCTATCAGCCACCGCCCCAAGCGCCTGGCATGCGTCCCTATCCCGGACCCGGGACCGGCGCCAGTTTCCCGGTAAGCAACGAAACGAATAATCGATAAATGGCATTTTCTGGACTGACAAATTTTAAAGTGTTTGCAGCCACGCGGATTTCCGCTGCACCCGAACACAACGCAACCAGTGCCCGGAAGCGTAGTGGGTGCTGCCCCCGTCGGGGTCGGTCCCGGCCCATCGCTCCTCCAAAGGAGCACCCAGCCCACTTTCCAGACCGGCCTACGCGGCAGTGGTTCCGCTGGCGTAGGCGGTGGTGGCGGCAGCAGCAAACGTTCCGCCGAGTCGCGCAACATGAACAGTGGGCCCAACAAGGGTGAATTTGCCGGTGGCGGCGGTGCGAAGAAGAAGAAGAAACTGGCGGATAAAATATTGCCGCAAAAGGTGCGCGACCTGGTGCCAGAATCACAGGCATACATGGATCTGCTGACATTCGAGCGTAAACTGGATGCGACCATAATGCGCAAACGTCTGGACATACAGGAAGCGCTGAAGCGACCGATGAAGCAGAAGCGCAAGCTGCGCATCTTCATCTCAAATACATTCTATCCGAGCAAGGAGCCCAGCAACGATGTCGATGAGGGTGCCGTCGCCTCCTGGGAGCTGCGTGTCGAGGGCCGTCTCCTCGAGGATGGCAAAGGCGATCCAAACACCAAGATTAAGCGCAAGTTCTCATCGTTCTTCAAGTCGCTGGTCATTGAGCTCGACAAGGAGCTGTACGGGCCGGACAACCACCTGGTCGAGTGGCATCGCACACATACCACCCAGGAGACGGATGGATTTCAGGTGAAACGGCCCGGAGATCGCAACGTACGCTGCACCATCCTGCTGCTGCTCGACTATCAGCCGCTGCAGTTCAAGCTGGATCCACGACTGGCTCGATTGCTGGGCGTGCACACGCAGACGCGCCCCGTCATCATCTCGGCCCTCTGGCAGTACATTAAGACACACAAGCTGCAGGATGCCCACGAGCGCGAGTACATCAATTGTGACAAGTATCTGGAGCAGATATTCAGCTGTCAGCGCATGAAGTTCGCCGAGATACCGCAGCGCTTAAATCCGCTGCTGCATCCGCCCGATCCGATTGTCATCAATCATTTCATTGAGAGCGGCGCGGAGAATAAGCAGACCGCCTGCTATGACATCGATGTCGAGGTGGATGACACGCTCAAGAACCAAATGAACAACTTTCTGATGAGCACGGCCAGCCAGCAGGAGATACAGGGCCTGGACACAAAGATTCATGAGACGGTCGATACCATCAATCAGATGAAAACGAATCGCGAATTCTTTCTCAGTTTTGCCAAGGATCCGCAAATGTTTATCCATCGTTGGATCATCAGCCAGACAAGGGATCTCAAGGTAACAATATATAATATCAGTCGTATATATATATATACTAATATATGTATTTTTGTGCTGCAGCTAATGACCGATGTTGTGGGCAATCCGGAGGAAGAGCGTCGCGCCGAGTTCTACTACCAGCCCTGGACGCAGGAGGCCGTCTCCCGTTACTTCTTCACCAAGGTCAATCAGAAGCGTGCGGAACTGGAGCAGGCGCTGGGCATACGCAACGGCTAGGCACGATTTACTATATAGTATGGATTAGCTCCTTCGAAGCGGATCGAATCGTGCACACACGGCGTAACTCCTCTTTCCTTCGGCAGTTTAGTTTAAGCTCTAATGCTACCAATATATGTATACTATATATATATATGTATATCAAACTTTTTTTGCCAACAGACAGTTGGCCAACAATTAAAAGCATATAACATAGACAACCACAAAGCAAGTTCGCAGTGAAAGGATAATGAAATGAGTTGAATCGAAGATAAAACTATAATAGATCTGCAGCGACATATATATATATATATATTAAGGTATGGAACAATACTTAGTTGTAGCACAAGTTTGACATGAAACTTAGGACTAAAGTAGAGACTGCAAAGTATATATAGCATATGTGGATTATGTGTGGATGCAGACTCTGCGTATGAGTATTGTGATAATGCAGGATTAATTGAACGTCTCCAAATGCTTAAACCTATATATATATATGTGTATATATTGTGTCTTTTGTGTGGTGAGCGCATATGTAGTGTATATCAAATTAAGTGTGGAATATATTTTTTAATATATATACATTAACGACATATATATATGGTATGGAACAATACTTAGTTGGCTTAAGACTAAAATAGAGACTGCAAAGTATATATAGCATATGTGGATTATGTGTGGATGCAGACTCTCCGTATGAGTATTGTGATTACGGCGTAACTCCTCTTTCCTTCGGCAGTTTAGTTTAAGCTCTAATGCTACCAATATATGTATACTATATATATATATATGTATATCAAACTTTTTTTGCCAACAGACAGTTGGCCAACAATTAAAAGCATATAACATAGACAACCACAAAGCAAGTTCGAAGTGAAAGGATAATGAAATGAGTTGAATCGAAGATAAAACTATAATAGATCTGCAGCGACATATATATATATATTAAGGTATGGAACAATACTTAGTTGTAGCACAAGTTTGACATGAAACTTAGGACTAAAGTAGAGACTGCAAAGTATATATAGCATATGTGGATTATGTGTGGATGCAGACTCTGCGTATGAGTATTGTGATAATGCAGGATTAATTGAACGTCTCCAAATGCTTAAACCTATACATATATATATGTGTTTTGTGTGGTGAGCGCATTACATATGTATTCTGTATTAAATGAAGTGTGGAATGTATTTTCTTTTTTTTGTTTTATTAACAGCCTATGGTTGCGATTAGCAATTAGCTAACAAAATCGACGGAATGTGCAACTACTTCTAGCTTAGCCTTGGATCTAGTCCCGCTTCTTGCGCGACGCCGCAGCCGCTGAGGTTTTGGCCAGCTTGGTGGCTGGCGCTTTCAGTGGCGCCTCGCTGATAGCGGAGCCCGTGTCGAGACGCGTCTGGTCAACCGGATAGAGCCAGCGCTGATACAGATAGATGAGGAACACAATGTCGTCGCGCAGACAGGCAACGCGATGAGCCGTCGGCATCGAGATGATGAAGGCAAAGAAGTCATCGATGAACGTGTTGAACGCCTTGTACATGAAGGCGCGCCAGGGCAGGGCGGCAACGGATTTGAGCTTGTAGTTGACAAAGAGCTGGGGCAGCATGAAGAGGAAGCCGAAGGCATAGACGCCATTCACCAGCGAGTTGAGGGTCCAGGAGTACCAGGAACGATGCGGCTGGTACAGCAGCGAATAGATGGCGCCACCAAGACAGAGTGGATATAGCAAATAGCTGAGATAACGCATGCCCTCCCGATCGAACTTTTGTGTCTGCTGCTCGGCCATATGGTCATTGGTATTGGTATTGGTGGTGCCATTACGCTCCTCCGCCTGCTCCAGCTGGCGATTGATAAACGAACTGAAGCTCAGCTCGAGTCGCAGTATCTTCTTGCACTTCCACAGCTCGATGATGGTGCCGAGCCCAACGGGCACCAGCACCAGATACGACGTATCCTCGTCCAGCAGATACAGCAATATGACGAACTGCGAGAAGGCGCGCCACATCGTTGTGCGCGTGGAGAGACCCTCGTACGATTGCTTCTGGCGCCAGAAGGACACGTCATTCTTGAAGCTCAAGAAGTCAAAGAGCATCTGTGATTAGAGAGATTAGCAGGATGACAACATGACTGGCACTGGCTGGCTACTCACATGTACGCTGGATATGAAGATGGTGCCACAGAGCAGATACACATTCGTATCGGAGAATATGCCCTTGACCTCGTCGATGTCCTTGCTGGCGAAGCCAATATGCTGCAGCGCCTGTGTGGCATGCTCCATGAGCAGCATCAGGCGCAGCTTGCCCACGCCCACGGGCTTGTAGTGGAACGTGAAGGTGAACTCGGTGAGATTGCTGCGCACTGCCACCAGATCCCTGAGCCGTGTATTGAACGAATCTGTCTGCAGTATGGGCAGGATCTGTTGCTTGCGATTGACGCGTATCAACTGTGCCAGCTCCGGCGGCACGTCCGCCTGCGAGAGCGAGAAGAGATCCGTTAGCAGGGTCACATACACATTGGAGCGTATATGTGTGATGGGCTTGGAGGAGGCAGCTGTCGTCGTCGGAGTAGTTGCCGCTGCTGCTGTGTGCTTTGGCTGCTTCTCGCTGTCGCCCAGCAGATTGAATGCCTCCGCGCGCGGCACCATATAGTCACAGAGATTGAGCGTATGCAGCACGGTCGGACCTTCGCGACGCAGAGTGCGCCACTCCAGGGGCTCACCCTCGAGAGCGACCACCACATGCAGGTAGAGGGATCCATTGCGACGGGTCTTCAGCGGCACATCCAGCTCAAAGTCGTGGTCAAAGGGACGCGAGTAATCGAAGCGCTTCTCCTTGTAGATATCATTGATCTCGGATGCGATGGGATTGCGATTAATCGAGCTGAACAGCGCCAGCTGCATGCGTGGACGTTCCGCCAGGAAGGATGTGTAGCAGGGCGATTCGGTGCACTGGAGTGTTGTGAACAGTTGCGACATTTGATAGATCGAGTGCAGGATGTAGGCTAAAAATGCCACGCCCACCAACGTTGAGATCGATGGCATTGCCATGGCGCTGAGACGAACGCCCGAAAGAGCTAAGGATGTATGTGTTGTATGTGTGGCGTTGGCAGCGAATGAGTTTAATACATACAAAAAAGAACCAAACTATGAAAATTTATAATTCATGCACATCGTTGTGTGCGCTAAATGCCGGCGTATCTAATAAATGTATGTATGTGTGTGTAAGTGTTGGCACCCGGTTGCAGTGTTGCAAAGTTTCGTTGGTTGAGAGCTTAATGCCCGAGCGCGCCACTTACCAGCGCCGAAGAGTTTGTTATTAAATTTACGTTAAGTAAATTGTAAATGTGTTGTTTACTGTGAAAGCTGTTTAGACTGGTTTCGTTATGTGTGAATGGAGATACAATGAAAAGTTTTGTTTTTGTTTTGGCAGCTTTTGTCTACGTCAATTTTGTCATCTAGACAAATACGGTCACTCTACATAGTTTTATGGGCTAGGGAAATATGGTCACTCTACATCATTTTTAGCCGCTGCACGCACCAGTCACACAATTAAGGTGTGTGAATGAGCTAAGCTGACAGCAAATAAATACTATAAATACGGTATACTTTTTTAAAACAATTATTATGATGCATACTTTCAGGCTGATCGTTAAATAAATATATCACTGCCTGGCCGATATTTGATGTATAAAAAAGATAAAATAGATACATATAAATGACTATTGAAATCGAGAGCCAAACAATTTAAATACAATTTTTATTATTTACATATAACATACATTACATATATATATATAGTATATAGTAGTATATATACAATATGAACTTTGTAAAATTAGGTACTAGAGTTGTAATTTTCGATATATTTATACATATATATGTTTATTATGTTTATAATTATAGCTATTAAGTACTATTACTTTTCGTCACGCACAAAATTTCCAAACCTTTGGAATAAATTAAACGACTAAAATGTACACATTACAAAACAAAAAACAAAAGTTAAGAGGAGAAAAACATTGAAAATATTGGGATAGTGGAAGAAAAAGTTAATGTACGAAATTGAAATAGTTCAAGAAAAAGATACGTATGTATAGTATGTGTGTGGGTATGTATGTATGTATGTATGTGTGAACGAACGATCGATGCTATAAATATTCAAGATTGCGTGGATAATCAAAGGGAATCAAGGAGTATAAGAGTATATGTTATGAGTGGGGGAAAGGGGTTGTCTATAAGGTAGGGTGTGTGTGTATATAGTATGTATTCGTTTATAGTATATAGTATAACGCATAAATAGAGTGCTGGGACGCCGGCTTAGGCGAGACGTTTTTTTCGACTAGGTGACAAGATTTTGAGCATTG
The DNA here is from genome assembly GCA_035044485.1 of Scaptomyza reducta. Taxonomy (NCBI): domain Eukaryota; kingdom Metazoa; phylum Arthropoda; class Insecta; order Diptera; family Drosophilidae; genus Scaptomyza; species Scaptomyza reducta. The sequence goes on from JAWNNV010000441.1 coordinate 413,723, forward strand.
TGACCACGGGCGCCTCAAAGGACATCGAGACGACAAAGGACAGGAAATATGAGGCGACCGTCAGACCGAAGAACATGACGACCTGTTTATAGCAAAGAAGCGTATCAGTATTATATAAGTTAAGTTAACAGGTAGGGAGAACTCACCATTAAATCGCCACCCAGATGGAGCGGCGCATCCGAGTTGAGAGCCATCGAGCGTATGACGATGGGATGCACCAGATATGCGCAATAGGTGACACGCGAGAAGGGATAGAGGAAGGGAGCGGAGAGCAATGAATTGACATAACCGCCATAGCCCGTCGAGCAGGCAATCGTTATCCAGGCTAACGAAAGAGCCCACGCCGAGTGGCTCAGCGAACTGTAGGCAGCGGCCGTAAACTGCGAGAGATCCGTCCGATAAAGTCCGAAGACGAGTACGAACAGATTCAACATGGCCAGGGTCCAGGCGCTGGCCACCGTTAGCTTGGGCAGACGGATCTTGCAATTGGTGCGGAAGAGTATCCAGCCGACGGCCATGCCAATTAGATAGGGTCCCAGGCGGGTCCACGGCTTGTCGTAGATCTTGTCGAACAGCGCAAGCGGGTCGTCGGTGTTGGGTCGATGGTTGTTCGTAAAGGCGATCACTGCCGTCGTTATCCACGAGAGCACCAAAAACACCAGAGTCGTTATCGCCGACAGCTTGAAGTGACGCACGCCGACAATCAGTATAATGGCGCCGATCATATAGAATTGTGTATCATTCGCCAGATACCAGCTCCACAACATGCACTGGAAACGAAAGAAAGAAGGAAGGGAAAACCGGTTAGATTGAGTGGTTGGGATGTCGTGGGGTGGACGTACCATCTCATCAACCGGAAAGAGGGTGTTGATGTAGAGTATGTTGCGCCACCAGTAATCCGGGCAGGTAATATGATCCATTGTGGGCGGATCGAATATGGAGTAGGCAGCCAGATAGCGCATTGTCACCTGGACGACGCCCAGCACGAACAGATAGGGTGCCGTTAGGCGCATAAACCGATACGCAACGAGTCCAAAGAAGTGTGCCGTACCGGCTGTAAACTCATTGGCACCCTTGCTCAGCTTATTCAGCTTGCCCTTGGCATTCGTGCGGAAGTACAGATACGAGATGAGGAAGCCCGAAATGAAGAAGAAGGTATCGACGCTGAAAGGACCGTTCGTGATCGCCTGGAAGAAGAAGTTCTGTTCGACCTTCTTGCGCATCTCCATGTTGTCGGAATACTTGAACACCACAATGCACGTATGGCCCAAGATGACCCAGGCCATGCTGAAGGCACGCAACCCATGAATGCAGGGTATCGTATCGGCGCCCACATTTCGATCGCAGATCGCATTGAAGTTCGTGATGGCCGAGAAGGAGAGTAGCAGTTCCGAATAGATGCTTAGCTTCTCGGGCTCATGCAGATGACCCTCCAGATGATCATCGGCGTTACTGTTGTTTTTGTTGTTGGTGTTGCTGCCGCTGCCGCTGATGCTGTTGCCACTGCCGCTACCACCAACCGCCTGCAGCTGGGTCATACGCTCATGATCATGATGATGATGATCCTCCAGCTCCAGCTCATGATGATCCTCCAGCTCCAGTTCGTGATGGTGATGTAGATGATGATGATGATGATGCAGCCCATTGCCGCTATCATTGTCCGCATTCGGTGGCAAATTGAGCACCAGCTGATCGAGCTGTTTGAGTGAATCCGCTTGACCCGTTTGCTTCAGCGCCTCGTCGTGGGCGGTCATTGTGTCGCTGTAGTCGGAGGAGGCGCAGCCGATGCCTGAGCTCGTCTCGCTGTTGTTCATCATCTCCTTGTCCTGCAGACGCAGTGCCTCCTGCAGCTGGCGCGTCAGGTAGATCTCGTAGAGGGTGCCGCAGCAAATCAAGCCCATCACAATGCAAGACACAATACTAGAGAGAGAGAGAGGAAGAGAGAGAGAGCGAGAGAGAGAGAGAGAGAGAGAGCAGAGTGGAGAGAAGTCAGGTTAGAGCAGATCGGTAGAGCTTTGTTAATTAGTTGCACAAACAAAATGAACAACATAAAAAAAAGGGTTAGGCGTGGTTGGATAGTTTCGCTTTTTATGTACACACACATACACACGAGATATTTGGGGCCGCTAATGGTTTAAGCCAAGCTCAAAACTCACTTTGTGTTTGTGCTCAATATTAGCGCCATTTAATTTTGAAAGTGAGTTTTGTTTTGTTCGAAACGAAACGAAACGAATCGAATCGATTGAAGTTTACTTACAGCAACAGGCAGAAGGTCTTGTCGGCCCAAATGTTGAACTCCTTGTCGGTGGGCACACGTATGTCCAGGACCCTCAGCTCCCTGTTCGGTAGCTCCTTGCGGGCAAAGCCACTCATCTGCTGCACATCGGCAATGCTGCAACTCGCTGGCAGACACATGCCCATGTAGATGGTACGCAGCTAGAGAGAGAAGGGGAGATAAGGCGAAGGTTAGTCATATCACAAACATCAAATACTTATCGCTTCTTCGCAACTAATGAGTAACTCGCGCGAGGCAACGTTTATTCTATTTGCACAGAGCGAAGTGTGAATCAAGCTTACTTGAAACGTGCCACAAGTTGTCCGTTAAGCAGAAGCAAGAAGTGAAACCAATAAGTACTTAAATGTGGTTTGAGAGTTGCCTCTTTGATCGTATCTCAGATTCCTTTCCTTGCGGAAACGAAAGCTTGAAAATGTTTGGGATTCTTTTAAGAGGGATCCCAATGAAACTTCTTTGATTTGTCGACCTTTGACTCGTCACTTTTACTTCACTTTAGTTCGGGAAATAATGATCTTTGATTCGTCACTTTTTCACATCTAACTTTCTCAGGAAGATCTCATTGAAACTTCTTTGATTTGTCGACCTTTGATTCCCCACTTTTTTTCACTTCTAACTGTTTAAGAGGGATCCCATTGAAACTTCTTTGATTAGTCGCAACTTAATAACCTTTGATTCATCGCTTTTTCATTTCTAACTGTTTAAGAAAGATCTCATTGAAACTTCTTTGATTTGTCGGAACTTAATGACTCTTGATTCCTCACTTTTTCACTTCCAACTCTTTAAGAAGAATGATTTGTCGACCTTTGATTCGTCACTTTTTCACCTCCAAATCTTTAAAAGGGATCCCACTGAAACTTCTTTGATTAGTCGCAACTTAATGACCTTTGATTCCTCACTTTTTCACCTCCAACGCTTTAAGAGGGATCCCAATGAAACTTCTTTGATTTGTCTGAACTTTGATATGTCACTTTTCCTTCACTTTAGTTCGGGAAATAATGACCTTTGATTCCTCACTTTTTTTCACTTCTAACTGTTTAAGAGGGATCCCATTGAAACTTCTTTGATTAGTCGCAACTTAATAACCTTTGATTCGCCACTCTTTCACTTCTAACTGTCTAAGGAAGATCTCATTGAAACTTCTTTAACTTTTCGGAACGTAATGACTCTTGATTCGCCACTTTTTCACCTCCAACGCTTTAAGAAGGATCCCATTGAAACTTCTTTGACTTGTCGACCTTTGATTCGTCACTTCAGTTCGGGAAATAAGTGGCACTTACCATCTGGGTGGGCATCGTTTCGTTCAGCTGCATCTTGAGCACATAGAAGCCGGGCACGAAGGGAGGCGGTGCATTGTAGACGCTGCTGTAGGCTTCCGCATAGGCCTCGGCAAAGGGCAGGCCATTGTTGCGATTATCCTTGTTGTCCTTGCTCTCACTCGTCTGGTTGCTGTTGTTGTTGTTGTTGCTCGAATCAGTGGACTCGCTGTCCATCGTCACATCGTATATGGCATCGCAAAGGGCCAACGAACCCATCCAATAGTTGTTGCCATAGAAGAAACCGGATGTATAATGACCGGAAGCATCGTCCACTGCGAAAATAAAAGCGAAAATAAGCACAACAAATTATAAAATGATGCTCAAAGAAAGGGCATCCCATTACTCAATGTACTCCGTTTTCTTTGGAGTCGTAAAACCCCTCCAATTCCCCTTCCTTCCTACAACTCGGCTGTGCTGTCTCGCCTACTCGCATACCCTGTTAAATTGAATGCTTCATCTTAGGGAACGAGTAAGTTTTTCCCCAGTTAGTTAGTTTGTAGCTTAAGCAAAGTTAGGGTATTTGGCTAGTTGCTCAAACTTTTACTTGTAGGTTTTTCTTGCTTTTTTTTTCGTTCGTTCAGTTTTATCGTTTTTTTCTGTGTGTGTGAAAAGTTGCTTTAGCTGCTGCGGCTGCTGTTTTGTGTTATATAATGTTGCTTGCCTCAGCAAACACCTTGCCCCACCTCTTGACTGTGCAGTTTACCATCCCCCTTCCCTGCTTGCAACATGTTGCCTATGGATTTTCAGTCATTCCCATTTCATTTTTTTGTGCTTATGCCATCTGATCTTCTCCTGCCCAATGTGTGTGTGTGTGTATTTGCACAGTGTTGTTGTTGTTGCTAGTTGTTGTTGCTTGTCTTGTAACCAGTTGGCAACTCGATTGTAGTTGTTGTTGTAGCAACCAGTTTGCTGAATTCGTAACAGAAAAAAACAAAAACAAAACTCAAGTTGCAGCTGTGAGGCAACAATTTGTTGTTGCTTGTTGTTGTTTGTTGTTGTTGGTTGCTTGTTGTTGTTGTTGTTGTTGCTTGTTGTTGTTGTTGCTTGGTGTTGTTGTTGTTGGCATTTGGGTTGACAACACTTTTTTAATTGTTTATTTTCACTTTACTTCCTTTTTGGCCAAAAACTTGCCTTGACCAAACACCGCCAAAGACGATTTATGGGTGGTTAGGGTGGAGTGGGAGGAGGAGGGGGTGATGATTGGTAGGATAGGGAGGGGTGTAGGGGTTGCTGTTGGCAGTATGTTGTGGCCTAGAGTGGCAGAGCCAAACTGTTTTGGCCATGACCATGAAGTAGCTGGTTATTTATTCACCACGAACCACACGCCACCCCCCGCACTCCCCCCCACAAAGTTGGCAAATGCAGTTTTGGCTGGGTGGGGGGAAAGGGGGTGGCAGTGATTGAGTAACTGGAGGCAGACAAACGTTAACTGCATTTGCTTAGAGATTAGGCCATAAGCGAGAGAAATTGCCTGAAGGGGGGAGGGAAGTTTTTGGTCTAAATGTATTACTTAACCTGGCTTAACACATTGTTAATTGATTAAGCCATATACTTTGGTTTCTTTTTGTTAACTAAGCCATAAAGATTTCTACATTTGAATCAATTCCCGGCTAGATGTTAAAAAATGTGCCAAAAATCGTTGACCCAAAAAAAAATATAAAACGCTTTTTCCCACAAGCCAAGCCCCGCCGCCCCGTCCGCCACGCCCCTTTCGTGTCGCCCTCATCTTGACAAACTTATTATTATTATTATATTTTTCGGTTTTTTTGCTTTTCAATTTAATTTGCGATTGAGGTCATTTGATATTGGTTGTTGTTGTTGCTTTGGCTTTTATGTAATTGTTTAGGCCAGTCTTATATGGTGGTGCTGAAGACCTCAGACAACGATTGAATCTGTGGTTGGGGGGGTGGGGGAAACCTCTAACATAGTCAGATTTCGTTTTTATTTGTCTGTTTGTTTTGTTGTTTGTTTATTTGTTTGTTTGTTGTTGTTGTTGTTGTTGGTTAGTTTTTTGTCAGTCTCATGTTCAATTGAACGTGTCATTCAAGCGTTTAGCCAAAAATGATCAACTGATGAAACAGCAGCAGCAACAAATCAGACTCCAAATGCGACAAGACACGGACCGAGCACTCCATCAAGGTGATAACACGAACACACGCACACACACACACACACACACACGAACACACGCATGTACATGACTAAATGCCGATTCGAACGCAGACGGAACATTGCTGGCCCCAAATGGCCCAAACCAGGTAGTGCGAAGGTCTCAAAGGTCGCTGCGACTACCGTTTAACCCCCATACGCAACAGCTCGGTTTGTGTGACGTACTCGTTGCATTCATGTTACTCGCTGCATTAGCTTTAGTCGCTACATTCATCATACTCGCTGTATTCGTTAGTTTCGTCGTACTCGCTGCATTCGTGATACTGACTGTATTCGTTGTACTCGCTGGATTCGCTGTACTCGCTGCATTTGTTGTACTCGTTGCATTCGTCGTACTTATTCTATTCGTTGTACTCGTTGCATTCGTTCTACTCGCTGCATTCGTTACATTCGTCATACTCGCTGCATTCGTCATACTCGCTGCTTTCGGCGTACTCTTTGTACCCGCTGGATTTGTTGTAGTCGCTGTATTCGTTGCATTCGTTGCATACGCTATACTCGCTGCATTCGTTATACTCGCTTCATTCATTGTACTCGTTGTACTCGCTACATTCATTGTACTCGTTGTACCCGCTGCATTCGTTGTACTCGTTGCATTGGTCATACTCGCTGCATTCGTTGTACTCTTTGTACCCGCTGGATTTGTTGTACTCGCTGTATTCGTTGTACTCGTTTCACTCGTCATACTCGTTTCACTCGTCATACTCGCTGCATTCGTTGTACTCGCTGGATTTGTTGTACTCGCTGTATTCGTTGTGCTCGCTGGATTCGCCGTACTCGCTGTATTCGTTGCATTCGTTGTACTCGTTGCATTGGTCATACTCGTTGCATTCGTTGTACTCGCTGGATTTGTTGTACTCGCTGTATTCGTTGCATTCGTTGTACTCTGTGCATTCGTCATACTCACTGCTTTCGGCGTACTCTTTGTACCCGCTGGATTCGTTGTAGTCGCTGCATTCCTTGTACTCGCTGCTTTCATCATACTCATTGCATTCGTCGTACTCATTCTAGTCGTTGTGTACCCATATCAGTTGTTCTCTTGTCGCAAGGTCTTTCAACAAACTGTCTGAATAACACGGTCAATGGGAGTGCTACTATACCATACTATATGTACATGTGTATGTGTGTGTGTGTGTGTGTGTGTTTGTGTGTAATTATTATCTCTTGGTAGCCGTTGATCAGTAGCGACCAAGCCAAGTTTAAACATGAACGAGGTGAATTGAAAGTAGTGTTGACAAAACTATTAAAAACAAAACCAACAAAAATGTTAAGAGCCGCATTCTTTGTATGTTCATGAACACAAACAATTAGCTCAGACATTAACTTTATCGGATAAATATTGTTTATGATGTTCAAATCAAATCAATGTCGAAGCCCAAGAAGTTTTGCATAGCATTCAAAAATCTATAAAAAAAACCGAATACTAATTTCATTTGCCATGCACACTTTATGTTAAGTCTTTACTTTGTTAATAAACAATCAAATCGAACAAATTTCAATTATTTCTGTTTGCTTTAATACTTAGCAACGAGAAAGAACACAACAAAAAAACTAATTGTTACTAAATTGATGATATATTCGCCATACCCTTCACACATTCGCCCACAATTGTGGCTAACATATGTGGTTAAATAATTTTCGAGTCGCTGAGAATCAGTTTGGTCCATAGTGCTTAGTGTCATAGCTGTCAGCTATCTGTCGTGCACACTAATATTGGGTATTTTGTGCGCTTCTTCTTCGGCTTCGTATGGGTAATTTGTTGTTGTTGAGTGCCATTGAAATCGCCAATTGAAGACAATCAGCAAATTGTCATAATTAGATAGAAGAAGCAGAGTATGGGGTATGGTGAGTGGGGGAGGGGGTAGGTAAATGGCAGGGACAGTCCGTGGAGGTTGAGCATACAACAACAACGAAAATAACAGCAGCAAAAATGCCAGAAAAAAAAACCGAAAATAATGTTATCGCATTGGGGTTTATCTGAATCGGGCTGCGCAACAAAGGTGTTAGCACTAAAACCGATTACAGCAACAACACCAACAACAACAACAACTTATGGTCATGCGGGGGCGTAAAGAAGGAAGGGGGGAACGGGGGGGTACACGCCCCGCAGGCAACATAAAATGACAAAAAAGCTGTTGAAATATTTTTGATTGATGAAACAAGCTGAACACAAAAATAATCATAAATAATGTGCTTAACACACGAAACAAAGCAACAACAACAACAGCAACAAAAGCAACAACAACAACAAGCATTAAGTAGTTGTCGAGTTGTCTGGCACTTATTATTATTACTATTATTATTATTATGCTGCCGCCCATTGCGAAAGGTTTGCCAAAAAATAAGTTACACAAAAAGCAAATCAAAAAAAAAATAAATAATAATGTTTTTTTGTTTTATTTTTGTTTATTTTTATTTGCTACGCGACGCGCATTGAAAGCATCTACTTAAAATCAACAACAAATGTGCGTCAGAACCATAAAGAAATATGATTATTGCCATTATTATTATTTCAGATGTTTTTTTTTTGTTTGTTTAAATCGTTTTTCCGAGCACTTAATGACTCGTTTGTTGTGTCCATAAAACAAGCAAACTGTTGTCTGAGTCTTTAAACTGATTAATGGTCTTTACGTGTGGGCGTGGCACGCCCCCAAGCACCCTTAGCACTAAGTACGATCTAGCCAAATGCATAATTATAATGTTTATGCATTGCCAAACTTCTGCTTCGGTTTGTTTTGTCGCATTCCAATCCAATCGTAATTGTATATAGTTCTTCGATTCCTGAGAACAAACCTAACGAATTGTTTAACAAACGAGTGTGAAAAGTTCTTCGCATACGAAAGACTTGAAGATTAAACAAATAATAATAAGCAAATAGTCAACAGATTCGTTTGGTAACTCAAGAACTAATAAGTTCCAACTGAAAGAACCTAAATACATACTTCCTACTTGGGCATTGCTTTAGTCACGAAAGAGGAAGACAAGAAGAACGATTTCTTATACCCAGAACCCCTTGAAAAAGGGTAAAAAGGGTATATTGGTTGTGTGCAAAAGTATGTACCAGGCAGAAGGAAGCATCGTTTAATCCCTAGGTAGTACAAGTTTGATTTAAATTTTCGATAACTCTTCCCCGTTTCCGATATACACATGTGATCGATAACAACAAAATCTTGAATTTGAAAAACTTTCAGTAAACGTTTGAAACATTAGACGAAATAACGAGAATCTGTTAATCAAATTTTCGATAACTCTTCCCGTTTCCGATATACACATGTGATCGATAACAACAAAATCTTTAATTTGAAAAACTTTCAGTAAACGTTTGAAACATTAGACGAGATTACAAGAATCTGTGAATCAAAATTTCGATAACTCTTCCCGTTTCCGATATACACATGTGATCGATAACAACAAAATCTGGAATTTGGAAAATTTTCAGATTAAGTTTGAAACATTAGACGAAATATTGACAATCTGTGAATCAAATTATCGATAACTCTTCCCGTTTCCGATATACACATGTGATCGATAACAACAAAATCTTTAGTTTGGAAAACTTTGAGATGCAGTTTGAAACATTAGACGAAATAATGAGAATCTGTGAATCAAATTTTCGATAACTCTTCCCCGTTTCCGATATACACATGTGATCGATAACAACAAAATCTTGAATTTGGAAAACTTTGTGATGCAGTTTGAAACATTAGACGAAATAATGAGAATCTGTGAATCAACTTTTCGACAACATTTTCCATTTCCGATATATACATGTGATCGATAACAACAAAATCTGGAATTTGGAAAACTTTGTGATGCAGTTTGAAACATTAGACGAACTAATGAGAATCAGTGAAATTTATTTTGAAATCGGTTGAGAAACATCGGAGATATGGAACATTGAAGTTAAGTCAAGTATGCAGTAAACACACACATACAGATACTTGCAAGAACTGACTGTACGCGCCTTCCTACTTGTAATTGGATTATGGTCTTGTGTATTTGATTATCATGTTGCTAGTCGACGTTCTTGAAACACTTTCGAAAATATTATTCATTTATGCAGCTTGCGGCCAGCGCCCTGCCCAAGAAAAGATTGCCAACTAGTGTTGTTGATCTTTGGCAAATATTCGAAATTAGTTTCGTTCGCACACAAGTATCATTATTATCATGATATAATAGTTAAGCGTTGTAAGCAAATGTTAATTTAATATCTTTTTTTTTTATATTTTTCTGATCTAATCAATCTGTAGTAGCATTAAGGCAAAGTGTTTAGTTAATGCCACAACTTGAGCAGCTAAGATCGCATATCGAAAAGATATATACTATATAAACTCGACAATGCTTAAACGTTTCATTGAGCTCGTGGAATTTACTATGGCATTCCACACATCCGAATTAGATTTAATAACTTTTCGTGGTAAGTTTTTAATGTCTGAACTTTGAGCATAATGTTCACAGATCACGCATGGCATGGGGGGATTACGTGGTACGAGCTAAAGATCGGAGTGATTAGAACCTTAACATTTTGGGGCAATTACTGGCGTGTGTTGCACTCATAAAGCTTGTTATAGTTTTAGTTAAGTTATGGTTGAGCTGATGAAACAAATTCCATGCTCATCTTCAGGCTAATCAGCTTAATGGCTCTGAACTTAACATTCGGTTAGTGGTTGTTGTGATTGTTATGCTTGTTGCCTGATGGAGTCACATTGAAGCTTCAAGCTTGAAGACGCGTCTAAATGAAGATTGTCAAACGATTGTCATTTTGCGCCTGGCTGCGCGAAGCTCTTCAAAAACTTTCAGTCAAGCAATTTTCTGATTTCCGTTGTTTCAATGTCAATGTTGTTGCTAAACAGTTGCTGTTGGCTGGAGTTCAAGTGCAATAGTTGCTGGCAAGCGTTGCCAAACGTTTCGACAATTGATGGACTCAAAACTGTCAACATCTCTTATAAAACCCAACAACAACTTTATTATGAGCTTGAGGTTTTATTTTTTTGCCGCTGGCGAAAGCTTCGCGAACATTGACAGTAAAATTATTTTGTCTGTTGTTGTTGTTGTTGTTGTTGCTGTGCTCCACTTAAAACGAAAGATAGTGAGAGAGGGGGAGAGGTAGGGTTTTTGTGTGTGTTACGTGTTTATTATTATGATATATATATATATATATTTTTTTTTTTGATTATTTCATTTTGAGTTTGCTTTAGTTTCGTTATGATTTCAATTCCATTTTAAATCTGTTTCTTCCTCTGCGTTTCTTCGTTTCTTTGGAGATTCAGCACAAGGTCAGCTGCATCTTCAGCATCAGCTTCAGCTACAGTTTCTCGTTGTTGTTGTTGCCATTGTCGACCCGTTTTTTTCTGTCGATATGATGACTAACTGGTATTTCAGCTGACCTCCGCGCCTCCCTGCAACTTCCCCCACCCCCGCCACAAGCACATTCCGCCGCTGCCTCGTGGACACGTGGCAATGGACAGTATTTAGGTTTTGAATAGCTTTGCGTAATGTGCGTGCCAAGATTGAATCAATATAGTAGCAAACTATATATATACATCGATTATTAATGCATATTCAGGGCTGCATTTCTTGCTGTCTGCGCGTTCGTTGCCTAAGTCATTTGCAATGACATACACACACACACATATATCGATAAACAACAAATAATTAGCTAAATGCAATGATTCTGTGTTGAACTTGTTAACGATCGCCAAAATGCCAAAAGTCATGATGAAAATGCATTATCTTCATAGTTTAATCGTTAAACATGCAAGAAAATCATAATCGATTAATCGAATTGCTGTATTCATTATTGATAATCAAAAGTTCTAAAGCTGATTCAATAAAATATTCAACGACAAAGAACTATTAAATTAAATTAATAAAATTTTTAAATTAATTTGTTATATCAGTTATATCATAAAAAATTAAAAGAATCATTAAATAATTGATTTAACACACCAATTATCGATAACAGAATGCATGTGAAATTCTATTTCTCATTTTCAAAACTTTTCTGCTTTGCTTTTTGAGTTTTCTTCTCTAAATCCACTTTTCAAATGAATTTGTTATATCAGTTATATCAAAAAAGGATGCGAAAAATAAAAATAATCATTAAATAATCGATTTAACACACCAATTTATCGATAACACATTCTGCTTTTGACATTCTCTCATTAATTTTGAAACTTTTCTGCTTTGCTCTTTGAGTTTTTCCTTAATCCGCTTTTCAAATCACTTTGTTATATCAGTTATGTCATAAAAGAAATATTTATTGACTTTTTGTTAAGCTATTCTCTCGCTCTTTGTTCAGCCACGCCCACTGCTTAAATGGGGCGGGGGCGCAATTATCGCGAAAACGAAAAGAGTCGTAATGCCATTATGGTCAATAATCCACCCCCCCCAAAAATAGAGCGGAATGCAAAGTTTCGAATTCGATTTCGATTTCGATTTCGATTTGGTAGAAATGCAAAACACGTCTCGCCAAACTAACGGAAGTGTGTGAGCGATACTTTTACCTATTCGATAAACAATCGTCGGGGAATGCACTTGAAGAAAACAATGAACTGAAAGTCGGAGACCTTCGTGCGAGTTGCCAAACGAGTGGGACATAGAAATCGTTCGATTAAATCGAAGACCAAGTGACGCATTAAACTTGAAACATCGATTCGATAAACGATAGCAATTACGATTGCCATAGCGATTAAAAGCTTGCCAATTCGAATGCCAAAGGCATCTCACTGATTATGTGAGCATCAATGATCATTATGATGATGATGATGGCAACGTCGTCATTAGTTTACACAACTCTCGTACTCGTAACTCTTTGCTCGTAACACTTGTCTTCTGCTTCGGCTCACAATTCGTAATGCAATACCAACAACAACTTTCCTCTGTCCGACTATCTGTAGATCTGGCCGACTGACGGTTAAATTCGCATTCGCCAGCCCCGCTGCAGCCTTTTTTGGCCCGGCCCCAAAGTGCAAGTCAAGTGCAAATATTATATCGAGCCAAAGCGGAGCACAAGAAAACACAAAACAACATCATATCTTGGCATTCATAGATTATGCAAGCCGATACAAAAGCAACAGAAACTGGTTCCGAGAAACATCCTAATCCCAAAGACAGCTTCAATGTGGCTCTACATATATATTTATATTAAGTTATTAAGTCATATGATCTTTTACATTGTTAACAACTTGAAGTTGAAGCCCTTTTGTAAACCTATTACAGTTTGGTATTCATTTTTCTTTACGCCCAGATCAGTTGGTTCAAATGTTTAGTAATGAGAAATTCAAATATTTTTTAATATTCATGTATATATATATCATTATGTTGTGGTTCCTTAAGGAAGTTATCACAAAGAGCTCAATAAAGAAGAAATAAAAAGTTTCAAAAATTGTTTAATATTGCTTATAATTTGAAAATTAGGATCTAGCATAAAAAAAGTTGAAGCTAAACTGAATACATAAATAAAACAAGTAAGGAAGCTTCCGATTATGCGGTATGCCGAATATTGCATACACTTGCGAAGCCTTCACGTTTTTCCCTTTTAGAGATCTTGAATTTGTATGGCAGCTAAATGGTATAGTGGTCCGATCTGGCCGATTTTTGCAACAAAAGGTAACCTTGACCAAAGTTTCAACTCGATAGCTTAAAAAGTGACAGATATGGCTATATCGCTGTTCATATATATATATATATATAAATATAGTTGATGTGATCGGATATGCTTTATTCTTATACCCTAAACCCATTGAGAATGAATAAGAAGGGTAAGTTTGTTTCAAACCTTCGATAACTTTGCCCGTTTTCGATATACACATGTTATCGATAACAACAAAATCTTGAATTTGGAAAAATTTGAGAAAACGTTTGAAACATTAAATGAAATAATGAGAATCTGTGAATCAAATTTTCAATAACTCTTCCCGTTTCCGATATACACATGTTATCGATAACAAGAAAATCTTGCATTTGGAAAATTTTTAATTGGCGTTTGATACATTAGTCGAAATAATGAGAATCTGAGAATCAAATTTTCGATAACTCTTCCCGTTTCCGATATACACATGTTATCGATAACAACAAAATCTTGAATTTCGAAAACTTTCATATGGCGTTTGATACATTTGACGAAATAATGACAATCTGTGATATTTTTATTGAAATCGGTTAAGAAACACCGGAGATATGGAACATTGAAGTTAAGTCAAGTATGCAGTACACACACACATACCTACAACTCGACGTAGTGCGAGCCTCTAAGGCTAAGCATAGGGTTAAGGGTATCTCCTAGTCGGGATTCTTCCTACTTGTTTACTACAACGTTTCAAGTAAGGCAAAAATATTTTCCGTTAGATAAAACTTGTAGTTTGTAGATCTTGTGTAATTTGTATCTAGCATTCGATTCTTATCTGCATCAACTGTAGGTAAACACAACTCGCATAAGTGTCAGATACGTTCGTACATGCGGTATTCCATTGCAAATTTGCTACACTTGATGCAACAGTTTGGCCTAAACGTACGTACGTACGTACGTGTGTGTGTGTGTGGTGTGTGTGTGTGTTAGTGACAAGTAAACTGGTTTATGATGAGATGATGACAATTGCCCAACACACGCATAGAGACTTTTTTGGGCCATAATTCATGATCAAATGCCAAGTTGAATTGCGTTAATTGACGCTGAAGCTTTTGAGCTGGCGTCAAGTTCGTTGCCTAAGTCTTTAGTGTGTGTCTCGTGAAAGAAAAGTGAAACAAATCATATGGGGAAAAACTCGGTCAAAGTTGAAAGTGACACGCACACGAACATGTGAAGTTGCCACAAATTGACCGTTATGGCAACAACAACAACAACGCACAATTTTGCCATAATTTCGTTTTTCGTTTTTCGTTTTCGCCAAACAGGCAACAATGAATATAACAAAAATATAACTGCAAGACATTGCAACAATCAAATTAAAGTTAAATTACATAAGCTACAGTTGTTGTTAATGTTGCTGTTGTTGTTGTTGTTGTTAATGTTGCTGTTGTTGTTGTTAATGTTAATGTTGCTGTTGTCTTTACATTCCAGCAACAGCAACAGCAACAGCAGCAACAATATTTGCTGACTTGCCGTGTTTATTTGTTGTGCAATTTGTGTGTTGTTGTTGTGTGTTGTTGTTGTGTGTTGTTGTTGTGTGTTGTTGTTGTTGTTTGTCAGTTTGTCTGTCTGTCTGTCTTCTTCATTTTTATACACAGATATACATATATATATTGTTGCTTTGCAACAACAATGGGAAAGCCGTAGAAATTATGTTGCGTGACGTTTCATTTTGCACACTGACTGTAATTGCTAACTGCAAGTCCCCCCCACCCCCCCTCCCCCTTCCCACCATCCTGGTCAAAAGTCGGCTAAGCATATTGGCCTAATTGTGTCCAAGCTAATGACCAGCAACAACTGACGGACTCAAAAACGAAAAACAGGCAAACAGGCCAGGCACGAGTCGACTCGACTCGATTTGAGTCGAGTTGAGGCAAAAAAATATTGCAAGAAGTCGCTTTGCCAATTTTGGTGGCAGGCCAATTCGGACTGTTTGGCGTTGGCCAACGACAGTTTGGCTTTTTGATTTTGTGTTTTTTGGTATTTGTTTTTGTTGTTGTATTGCTTTGTTGTGTTTGCCTAACGAGTGAAATGCTCGTCGAGGTCAAAAAAGAAAAAACTAAAATAAAATAATGCCCGTTTCGCGTCATGTTTCCTGGAACTAGGAGGAAGTTTGCACAACCACAACACACACACTCACACACAAACACACTCTCTCGCACACATACACATTGAGCCTTTTAATGATCATTAGCATTGAGCCCTAACAAGCCGACAATGATTCTTAAAGCAAACATTTCCATTTCCAAAAAAATCTTTTTTTTCCGTTTAGCAAAAGCAAATAAAGAAGAAGAAAGGAAGAGATTTGTGAAGAGAAACAGTTCGAGATAAGAAGCCGAAACCTAACTTGAACATAGAAGTTCCTTAAAATAAGAACATTTTCCCATAACTTTTCCCAAAATCGATCTACTCAGCTATTAATGAGCCCAAAATAAGCTAGAAAAAAATTATTTTAATATTCGTTGGTAAATGTTGGAAAACTAAAATTTTAAATATTATTAGAGATACACGCTTTTATTTCCTTAAGTTCTTATTATATTTTATTATTATTTTTTTTTTTAATTTTTTATTTTTAACATTTTTTTTTTTTTTTAATTTTTTTTTTTTAATTTTTTTTTAATAAAAATCTTTGCAGAAAAAATTCTCCCTGAAAATCTTTACTAAAACATGGAAAATCTTTGCGAAAAAATAAAAAATAACCAAAAATTTTGTTGTTAAATTAAGAAAAACTTGCTATATATATGATATTGATGTTATATATACTAATATATCATATCAGATTTTTTTGGGTTGAAATAATCTCAAAATGTAATTTTCCAACTGAAAATCGAGCTAGTTATATATAGAAAATATAGATATAGATAAACTTGAATTCGAAATGTTGTTGCTGGAAATCCAACGAGCTGTTTTTGTCGCCTTAGTTTGGTTTTTTGGTTGGCATGCTGCTAGCGGGTTTTCATTGCCAGGATTTCTACATATGCCGTGGCCCAGAACCAGCCGAGCCGAGCCGAGTCAAGCTAGCCATGGCTAAAACGTTTAGCCTTCAACTAAGCCGCCGAGCAGCCAATGTGCTAACCGACAAGAAACAGCTATTAACTTGGCCAACAAGGGGGGGTTGGGTATGACAGTTGGTGGCAAGCAGCATTGCTGGCAACAATGAGCCAAAGCAACCAAGCGTAGACCAAATAAAATCACGTCAGAACGTACAAATGGCCAAAACACAAACCTGAACTCAATGCAAGCAAACTTGAAACAAGTTTGCAGATCAATCTTAAAGTTTCTTAAACGAAAAACTGATTAAACTGATTAACAAATCGAGCAAAAACCCTTGCGACCGCATGTTTTGGCCCTTGATCTTGGCCAGTAGCCATTAGATTGGCAACAGCCTTTCAAATCACAATCATATCGCTTTATTTAAACTAAGCTCTCCATATTTTGATTGGAAATCACACTTAAGTGAAACCTAAAAAGAAACTTGGTTTGAAAAGTGTTGTTGCTGTTTCCTCTCTTCTTTCGCTGTTTTTATCTATTTCGTTTCGTTTCGTTTTGTGTTAATTGATTGCATAACCGATCGCAAAGAGTGGACAACAACAAAGAAACAAACACTTACTCATTCACTTGGTCAAGTTAGTCAGTCAATCAGTTAGTTGGTCAGCTGAGTTGGTGTTGGGGGGTGGGGTGGAGGGGGGCGTGGCATGCAACAAACTACAAAACTTGTCGCACAACATTTTTATTCATAAAACTAATAATAAATGGATAGCAGCTGACAAGTTGCAGCTAGCTGCAGTTGTTCATTGCAAGCAGTGCGCCAAGCAGTGCAACAAGCAGTGCCAAAATATGCAAAGATGACAGCATTCGAAAGGAAAAGTTACATGTTACAAAAATCCCTAAAAATTTGCTTAAATATTGCGTAAATTTAGCATGATTGTCCGATTTGAAGCAATTATTATGCACTATCTAGTCAAAGATTTGTACAGTTAAGTGAGCTAGACATGAGTAGACAGAAATCAAGTTGTTAAGGTGTTTTTGTTGTTGTTGGTGGAGGAACGTGAACGTGTGGGTCTTAATTTAAGTATTGTACAATGTGCATTGCGTTATGTGCAACATCCAATTACAGTTAGGGGCCATTGTTCAATGGCTGACACGGGGTGCTGACACAATGACCAAACAATTTGCCAAAAAACTAAAAATCACTGAAAACTTGCACGCAAAACTGAACTGAATTGAGCTAGAAATCAAAATAAAATTGCAGTTGTGGTTCGGGCAAGAACTAATTGCGACCTTGGGCGTCTTACACGCCACATGCATATATATATATATCAACTATGTAGATCCGAAAATGTTGTTGTAGACTCGAAATGTTGAGAATGCGCCGCTAACAGACCCATAACACGTTCCACAACAAGCAAAGCAGTGGCTCAATTCACCATAACGCACACACACACACACACACATGCACATGTGCACTTGTGTGAAAACCTATCAATGCAATAAAACTTATTTATATGATTTGACAATTGTTTTGGTTTTTGTTTGTGATGTTTGCTTAATCGATTGCCCAATATGGTGACTATAATAAATAAATCTTTAAGGCACAAAAAAGTCAAGCATTTATCCGAAATGAAAACTGTTCCCACTGCTTACCAAACTCAACTCAACAAATGTTTCATTTCCACATCCCACCTAACCCAACATGGTACACATCTCACCAACAACTCGGGCACTGCCCGATTCCATTCGTCCCTATGCCTAATTATGTACTCACTTTTCACGGCCCACATTTTGGCATCGGTCAGCCCATGCAGATAACGGCGCATGTCCCTTGTGCAGTTGACGCTCAGCCTGCGTGCAGCTACAAGGCGCGGCCACTGCGACGCCAGCAGCGACAGATCGAAGACATTGAGAGCATCGCGCAGTCGCTGCGCTCGTGTCAGATCAAAGCTGTCATTGTCTGTGTTGTTGTTGTTGTTGTTGGTGTCTGTGTGTAATCTCAAATTGATGACATTGTGCTGATCGGGAATGATGATGGCCGGAGGGGATTTGTTGTTGTCCTTGTTATCGATGGCCGCCTCTGCTGTGACAATCGCTGCCAGCGTCAGCGCCAACGGCAGCAGCATGCGTAAGCGCATGATTTAAATAAGAATAATATACACCGAAAAAAAAAACAAATCCCACAAATTAACGGGACACGTTCGACGCGTCGCTAGCCTTGTGCTTCACTTTCACTTCGCAGGAAATCACAAATAAAAAATATATATAAACAAAAAAATAATTAAATGTTTATTAACTCCAAAAATATCCGAAAATGTGTATCAATGTTTCGTTATCGTGTTTTTGTTATTCCTTTAATTATTATCAATTCTTGCTTTCTTTCTTTGTGCACACTTCATTTAAAATGAGATTCGTTTAATATCACACAACCATAAAAAAAAGACTTAACCGAAACGATCTTCTTCTTTCTTCTTCTGCTTCTTCTTCTTTGTCTCCTCTTTGCTTTCGGGGCGCCAGTTGTGTAATAAGCGTTGCTCAAGCCAAGCTTGGCTTTTTAAACCGTTAGAATTTCGCAGTTTTAGTTGTTTTTCTTTTGCTGTCGTTTTTCGTATTTGTTTGATTTTGTGTTTTAATATTTTTGTTTTTCGGCACTTTTACTTTCGTTGCGCACACGCGTCGACGATGGGGCAAAGGGGCGGTGTGGTGTAGTGTGGTGTGGTGGTATTAAGGTTTTTCGGGAGCTGCGACAAGCGACGACCGCTTGGCATGAACGCACGTCAACGAATTGCGGCTGCGCGTCTTGGACAGCTGTAAAAATATGCTAACTATTTCAAAAACGCAGCCCAAAAAACTAGCAGCAGCAGCAGCAGCAGCGCAGCAGCGCAGCAGCAGTAGCTGTACTTGCAGTAGTTGTAACAGCAGCAGCAGCGTGAGAGCCCATACGATACGAACAGCAAGCAAACAAAAACAAAATCTCAGCAGCATAGGCTCGACGGCGACTGCGACTGCGACTGCATTTGTGGCTTCGGCTCAAGCTCAAGCTCAGACGTAAGCTTGAAAGCGCAAGTGAGCGACGGCCAGTGCGAAATTTTACCGTTAACCGTTGAGGCAAGCGCATCGAAAGTGCTGTCAAAAGAAATGAACACAGAGAGAGAGAGAGAGAAAAAGAGCGCCAACTGACTGAGAGCGAGAGTGAGAGTGTGTGAAAAGAGAGCGCTCACATAAGCAAAGAGAGAGCGACATTCGCTGCCGCTGCCGCTGCCGCTGCTGCTGCTTCTGCTGGACAGTTAAAGTTAAAGCTGAGAAAAAAGAAAAAAAAAAACAAAGAAAAAAGCCCTGCGTCATCGGCGATGTTGTAATAAGCATTTTGTTAACAAACGAATGTCGTTGTCGCTTTGTTGTTGTTGTTGTGTTTTACGTGTTATGCTGCTGCCATGCAGGTATTGCAAAAGTTGGCCGCAAAAAAAAAAGCATAAGCAAAGCAATAAAATAGGAAAGCAAAAAAGAAAGAGAAAAGCCATGGGAGAATGAACAGAAATATGCGAGTGTGAGTGTTTTTAAGGAATCTGAAATGAATGTTGGGTAACCGTTTATGAATGAATGGAATGGAACATCATGGAAGTAAGGAAATTGGTTAAAAACCTTTCAAACAGTTAAATCAATGAACCCTAATGCTGCTATAATCATATACTTTTCTTTTCGTCTTAATCGTACGATCATTCATTCATGCCTACACACTGAAAGGCATGACAAATCAATAAATGGTTCATTAATGTGCTTAAGATCGTAAATACGATCTTTAAGATTTTTCGTTTTGTTTCGTCGTTTTACTGATTGAATAATCGCTTGCTTCGTGTGCCATATATTCAGCGACAGGAATGAGAAATGTTGCAACTGACCCGTTTACACACACACACACACACACACACACACATAGAGAGAAACACAGCTGCTTTAGTTGTATGTATGGGTAGATCCAATATCCAATTCCAGGTTCCTAAGTCAAGTTGTCAACCACAACAACAACAACTTTTACAAATTGTCTTTCCTATTGTTTCTGGTTCCCTCTCTCTCTCTCTCTCTCGCTCGCTCACCTCTCTTTGGTGCTCCCACAGTGGTGTGAACTGCAAAACCCATTGTGCAATACCGAAACAAATACCCCAAAATGTCGTGTAATGCTTTTTCAATTTTTCCAAAAACAGGCAAACATGAAAAATTGAAAAAATACGCTTGAGCTTCGGCTTTGGCTTAAGCTGCAGCTCGAGATCGATTCCCAACAACAACAAACCAGTTCTCGAAAGATCTGAAATGTTAAAAAAAAGCTGCCAAAAAGTGCAGGCATGACTGGAATTCACCATAATTACACACTGTGTCTCTGAATGTGTGTCAGTGTGAGTGTGAGTGTGTGTAGGGCGAAAACAGTAAATGCATTGTGGAAGAAGAAGCAGAAGCGAATCAAAACAGAATCCGTTGGTGATTGTTGACTGTTGTTGTTGTTGATATTGTTGATGGTTGGTAATTGAAAACGAGTTTTATTTCTCTTCAAGAAGATGGTGCAAAAATACGATAAGAGGAAGAAGCTACTACGTACTTAGCATTACTTCTGAACATTGACACAATTTTTGAAAATGAGAACAAAAAAATAATTAAATTAAAGAAAGTTTAAACATTTAATGTAAATACTTACGTGCAAATAAACGATCTGAACTTTGCCTATATGAGAAAAATATCAATGCGATTTTGAAATGTTTTCGAGGTTCAGTCAAACACTTTTAAAACAATATTATTGTCAGACAGTTTCAGGACAATTGTTCTACGGCAAAAAAACGTAAGTGTTTAAGTAATTACTCAACCCTGTGTTGAGTTGTTGTACAAGCAGTTGAGCATTTACCGTAAGTCAAGTCAAGAGCAAGAGGTCGAGAAAGAGATGGTGAGGTGACAACAAAAGCAGCGGTAACGATTACGATCACAAATGTTGGCAGAGGGGAGCAGTGGAGAAGAGTAGGGAAAGGAAGAGAGTGAGAGCGAGCGAGAGAGAGAGATGGTAACGGGGTATAATGAATGAAGATGCAAAGATGAAATCAAACACATGTACACACAAACACACCACACATGTACATGTGTATGTGTATGTTATAAAGTTAGGGCACGGACAATATTCATAAAACACACACACACACACACATACACATATTCGTATTCGTTTTTTGGGTATTGTAATAATGTCAGCAGAAAACCTGTCGCTTGTTCGGTCTCATATTTTAATGAGAAAAGTGAAAGTGTCAAGAAACGAAATATATATACAAACATATAAACTTAAATTCAGCTTAACAGTGAATAAATAATAATGTGCTACTAAAGCCCAAATACAAACACACAAATACATACATACATACAGTATGCAAATACGTATACGAATACGAATACGCGCACGAAAGATTCAGGCCTAAAACCTTTTGTAATTTGGCATCGAATTGACAATGCTCATTAGGTTCCAAATCCCAATGGAGAAGGTGTGAAAATAGCAAATGGTAACACTATTTTCTTCTCTTGGGGTTATGTTAATGCTATTTCATAACATAACATTAACATTTATGTTAAGCTGGCGGCTGAACTCGAATGGATCAAGTTTAAGTGAATCAAATGTTGTAGCGCTATCTCGCTCTCTCGCTCTGTGCTTGTGGGGTCAGTGAATAATGTACCGTTACATCACGTTTGACACTTTGACCATGAACGCAATGCCAACAACAACAACAACAACAATTGTAACTGTAACTGTAACTGAACCAAATGCCGTTAATTTTTCTTGCGTCGTAACTGATGTTGTTTTTTTTTGCTTTTAATATATTTTTTTATTATCGTTTGGCCATCTTCGGCCTTTGATTTTGTCGTTGTTTCTTCATTACACACCACACATATGAACATTTGTTGTTGTTGCTTTTTTGATAATTACTTCATTTGCAACCTTTTATGAGGCAATAGATAAAAGCTGCCGTTAATTAAAAACGCAAACGCACAGAGGCAACAAAATTGAGCTCAGATTGCCTCAAAATCTGCTCAGAGATGACAGTGGTGAAAGGTGGTGAGTAGCGAGAGGAGAGAGGGTGAGAGCGGACTCTGTGTGGGAGAGTGGGGGGAGGGGTGGGTTGGGTGCGAGCATAATTTACGGTGTTACAAAAGCGGCGCCAAAATATTTTCACTTGATTTTTTGCCGGGAAGTCAGTTTACTTTGTTGTTGTTGTTTTTGTTTATGGTATTTTTTTAATGGCCCGCTCTCGAAGTTCACCGGAAAGAGTGGTAAGGTGGGGGGGGCGTTGGGTGTTTACAAGCCGCCATCTTATGCAATAAAGAGAAAATTTACAATAAGACAATAGCGCAGGAGAGGGGGAAACAAAATGCAATGTCACTTACCGATTCATAACGCCAGCTAAACCTGGAAGCGTTGAAAAAGCGAGCGTGCCAAGCGGCCAGATACCCTGTAAGCAGGCAACAAGGAGAATGTGCTAAACGCTGAGCAACAATAACTGACAAATTTGAAAGAAGCTCATGGCAAAGCTGTTCACTGTTCTGCTGTTCACTGCTTGCAAGCAGTACACAAACGCAATTATCACCGCCCCATAGATGGCGCCAGTTGAACTAAAAAAACAATTTTGGTGCATTTGATTCTTTTCAAAATTTCTGTTTAATTCATAATGCTCTTTGTTTTGCTTATATACATATTTAAATATATATGTGTGTATGTGTGTGTGTGTGTAGTAGAGGCATATGTAGAGCGATTTCAACCAATTTACAGCTATGTAATATAATTATGCATTATTATTATTTATTATTTGCGGTATTTGTTTTTTTTTTTTTTTTTTTAGTTTTTGGATTTTTGCTGTTGCGCAACACAAAATGTTTATAACTTTAAGCTATTAGTTTTTAGTTGATGTAATTACTCTGCAATTATGAATGTAACTACTAGGTGATTGGGAGAGGGGGTGTGTGGTGGGGGGAGGGGAAAGGAAAAGTGCTCAATTTTATTTTTAATTTTCTTTGACTTTCATTTTTTCATTTCCATTTTCTGCTGCCTACATAAACATTTTGCTTTTTGCTTTGTTTTTGTATAATTTTTTTGTTTTGATTTTTTTTTTACATTATAATTTTTTTTTTTTGACTTAATTCTTTGGTTATTTGTTTTCTTTTGGCTAATAGCAAATTTATATATATATATATATATTTATATATACTCTATATATACTTCTATATCGGTTTCAATTCAAATTTCTATATAGTTTTCAGTTTCTTTATTTTTTTTTTGTAAATTTTTGCAACATTTTTTCTTCGTTTTCTAACTTTAATTAATTAATGTTTTTGTTGCCTCTTTACCTAATTATTAATCAACAAGACACAAAAAAAACAAACATTATTTTTTTGTCGTTTTCTCTTCATCTAATTTTGGTTTTTTGACCATAACAAAAAAAAATAATCCAATTGAAGTTGAAACTACAGCGCATTAACCTATAAACTCTGTTTTATAGCGAAGCTTAAGCAATAATATTGTTTACTTAACGTGCGTGTGTTTATTTGTGTGTGTAGTAGGTCATGTAATACTATTATTAATCTTTTTTTTATTAGTTTGTCAGTTAGGTTCAGATCTATTTAGTTGATGTGGCTGTTAAAGTTTACCGGGAAGTTGAATTTTTTTTCATTATGAGCCGCTTGCTTCTATTTAGTACCAGAAACTGCAATACTGTCTAACTGTGAGCTAAGAAAAATCATTTAAAACTTATTAAACTTAAAAGTAAGTTGAGAAATTCAATTGGTGAGGCGTGGTGAGAAAGCCACCGTGGGAGAAAGAGAAAGCAAGATGTGTGCTGTTGCACTGCTTTGAAATGCTTGCTGCGCGTACTGTGCATGTAACCTAAGAAATTCAATTGTTAAGGCGAGGTGAGAAAGAGAAAGGAAGATGTGCGCTGCTGCACTGCTTTGAACTGCTTGCTGCGTGTACTGTGCATGGAGTACATGAGTAACGGTTTCGTTAGACGAGTGTGGTGTGTACAACATGTTATCGATATAAAGCGATCGATTTTTGCTTGTTTCATTCATTTCGATCATTCGAGTAAGAAAAGTGAGTAAGAAAGTAGAAAGAGAGAGAGAGAGAGGGATCGCGAATGAGCCGTAATGAGTGTAAAGAAGAGCACATGTGAAGTAGTATATATATATATGTATGTAGTATATAGTTTTTAGTAGGTAGAATAGTATTATAATATGCTCGTACATATTAAGTGTATATATATATATATATATTCGTAGAGAAAGGCACAGATGAAATTATTACATAATTTAATTTGTTTCTTCTTGTTGTTGTTGTTTGTGTTTTTTTTTTATTGCGTAACGTCCGAAAGAGGTAATGCTCGCATAAATATATATATTTTTGTTGTTTTCGTATATAGCATAAAGTTTCTAAGTTCGATTTGTTGCTTTTCTTGTTGTTGTTGTTGTCAAAAAGTTTATCTAAATTTGTTCCGGGGAGTTTTGCTAAAGTTCTATATGGTTTTAAATCAATTCTTTATCGTTCTACAAAGAGTGTAAAAAATGCGGTTTCTTATTTGTTTTATTTTCGTTTTCGATTTAGACCACGTTTTGGAAAATTGACAGTGTTTTGTGTTCGTCTTTCTTTCGTTCTTTTGAATGTTGAACTACGTTTTTGTAACATTTTGTTTTAACTTGAACTATTTATTCGTCGTATATAGCTCTGACTTTAGGGGTTAGCTATATGTTAATTCGTTGATAGTTTCATGCTTGATATATATTTCTATATATTTTCGAAATCGTTTACGTAACTAATCGTTTATAAATGCCACGCCATAAAGTTCTCTGCTGTGTTGTTCGTGTTGAATGCTGAGAGCTTGAATTACATTTCTCTACAATACTATATATACTATATGCTATGCTATATAAGCCCCCATTAAAAGTTGACTACGTTTCTTAATAGCTACCAGTTAACACTAAAACAAAATGGTAGTAGTATTTATTTAGTATGCGATAGTATTTATATATATATATATATCGCCTTTCCCTTCAACCCTATCCTCAACTAGTTGTTGTTCTTGTTCCATTCCAAGAGTTTTGCGATCAATTCAATTTCAGTTTTCTTTTTTCTTCATCGCAAAAAAGTTTACGCTAATTACCCTTACATATATATGTGTATGTTTGTGTGTGTGTGTGTGTTCTGTTTGGCACAATTTGTAGCGAGTAGTGACTGAGCGAGAGGGAGAGAGAGCGAGAGAGATAGCTAGCGCGTATTTAAGGCCAGAAAGAGAGCGCGCGAAGAAGTCTATAGATTGTCTAAGAGAGCATTGTGTCTTCTCTGTGTGTATTGGTGTGTATTGTTGTGTGTTGGTGAGTGTTGGTGTGTATTGGTGTGTATTGGTGTGTGTTGGTGTGTGTATTGGTGTGTGTTGGTGTGTGTATTAGTGTGTGTTGGTGTGTGTCGGTGTGTGTTGGTGTTTGTTGGTGTGTGTTGGTGTGTATTGGTGTGTGTGTTGGTGAGTGTTGGTGAGTGTTGGTGTGTGTTGATGTGTGTTGATGTGTGTTGGTGCGTATTGGTATGTATTGGTGTGTATTGGTGTGTGTTGGTGTGTGTTGGTGTGTGTTGGTGTGTGTTGGTGTGTGTTGGTGTGTGTTGGTGTGTGTATTAGTGTGTTGGTGTGTTTTGATGTGTGTTGGTGTGCGTTGGTGTGTGTTGGTGTGCGTTGGTGTGTGTATTGGTGTGTTTTGATGTGTGTTGGTGTGCGTTGGTGTGTGTTGGTGTGCGTTGGTGTGTGTTGGTGTGTGTTGCTGTGTGTTGCTGTGTGTTGGTGTGTATTGGCGTGTGTTGGTGTGTGTTGGTGTTAGTGTTAAGTACCTATGTAAATTCGTTTTTATTTTATTTTGTATGCGAAAAGTGGCAACAATGCATTTTTGGTATTTTTTTCTTCTCATTTTCATTTCATCTCTATTAATCCCTTAATTAGTATGTTAGATTACAATCTTAACTGGCTAAATTTGCTATTGCTTATCCATTTTGTATCTTCATATATATATAGATAGATATATATATATATATAGATGTATGTATGTATGTTTTTACTGAATACTGCATCAATTGTTGTCAGCTTTACTTTGATTTTCGATTTCTCTTTTCTTATTTCTTGGACTAGACTAAACAAAATACAATACAATGCCAGAGATGCGCACACATACATATATTGTTATATACTCTAGGCTGTATGCTTGTATGTATATGTATATGTATAGTATATATATATATGTACTATATGTTTTCATTTCGTTCATATAAATGGTTTAAACTTTAAGAGCTAATCACAGAGTTGATGATTTTTTGTTCACAATTTCCATCATGTATGCATACTCCTCTTATATAGTCGCTTATATATATATAGTATATATATATATATATATATATATATATTTCTTTATGTATAACTGTGTATATCGCATATAACGCTTGTATATATATCAATAATCTTCATTAATCAGCATGTAGTTCGTTTTGGTTTTTCTTTTCTGGTTTTTGGTATTGATTTTGTTTTTTTTCTTTATCTTTTTTCTTGTTATATATATATTTTCTAGGTTGAAACGGAAACGCTCTAAACAACAAGTATTAAATTTTGTGTGTGTTTCTTTAATGTTATAAGTTTTCTTGATACCTTTGGGTCTCTTACGATTTGTTGTTGTTTCTTGGCTAAACTTATGAAAACCGTAGATTGCACTAAAAACAGTTGACAATTTTTTTTATTTGAGAACGCTCTATGAGAAGTAATCGTAAATTGTTTATCGTTAAATCGTTTTCATTACAGTTATAGTTACAGTTACAATTAACTCCTAAATCTAGTGAGTAATGTTATCGTAATCGTTATCGTTATCGTTAATTAGCTATCGCTTTTATTTTATATTTTTTTTGCTTTCTTAAAACTGAGCACTTGGAAAGTTCCCTAAACTTTTGCACAGACTACAGTTATGAGTAAATATATGTGGTTCGATCAAATACAGATAGTTTGTATATGTCAACGGGCCTGTTTCGTTATCGATATGAGTTATCGCCTATCGATTTCAACTAAATTCGCAACTTATTTCTTCTTTGGCAAGTCAAGAAAGAAAAAAATAAATATAAATCCATTTCAACATTCTTTAACGCTTGCCGCAGCGGAACAGTGGAATGAAACACTTGCTTGAAACTTGGAACTTTCGATTACCAGGAGTTTTCCGAATTGCTTGTAATCGGAATGGCGAAAATGAAACACTCGTTACTTCATTAAAGTAGATACTCCTTAAGCGAAACAAGCCCGACTAACCAAAGGTAGAATAAGAGTATGAGGGAGAGAGAGTGTGTGTGAGAGAGAGAGAGATGGTGCTTAGCTTAGTCCGTTGACGACTGAGGCGACTTGACGAGTAGAAGCTCGTTGTAATCGCTATCCTCGTTGCCGCACTGATCCCGCTGATCCATGCGCCGTCGCTCGCTTATAATGCGCATTATGTCCGCCGTTTCGGACTTGTTTAGGACCGGCGGACAATCGCTGGCACTACCGGCTAACAAGCTGCCGGAACCGGTACTGCTGTTGCTGTTGCTGTTGCTGCCGACGCCAGCAGCTGCTGCTGCAGCCGTTGGTGGTGTTGCTGGCGGTGCGGCTGGCAGCAACAGGGAGCTCTCGTCCATGTCGGCGTCCTCGTCGAGTGCCTGCTGCTTGAACAGTTGCTTGGTACTGCCGCTTCGGCTGCGCGGCGGCATGGCACGTGGCACGGACAGCAGCAGGCTGCTGCGGCCCATGCACCCCTGATCGACGGACTGTGACCAGCCAAAGGGACGACGCTGTGTTGGTTGCTGCTGCGGTGTAACGGTGGGTATAGGTATGGGCTGGGTCTGGGTCGGAGTCGGAGTCGGGGTAGGCGTGGTGTACTGCACCAGGGAGCTGACTAGCGCCAAGGATTCCCCATCGAGATCGGAACGTGGACGCGTAAAGACCTCGGCGCTGCGCACGCTGCGCACATCCAAGTCAAAGCTGGAGTTGGGCCCGTCGGACTCGAGGCTCTCGAAGATGGTGCCGCGTCGATGGTCCAAGGCATCGCCGCCCCACGGCAGCGAGTCGCAGCTGGTGCGCTTCGCCTCGAGGTTGCGTCGCCGGATGGCCTGCTCGTCCAGCGAGCGCTCTTTGGACAGCACGCCGCGCTTGCGGAAGCCGGCGGCAGCTGAGGCGCGACGCCCGCGCCGGCCCAGGGGCGGTAGCTGCAACGGTTGTTCGGCCGCTGCCCCTACCGTCCCTAGGCCAGCGCCGAAGGGTTCGCCCAGCCGTGCGCCGAGCGCCTGAGGCGTCAGCGCGCCGCCCATTTCGGCGAGACTGAGGCCCAAGCCCAGAGCTTGCTGCTGATTGAAGTACTGTATGGTCTGTCGGCGTCCACCCGCACCCGCACCCGCACCCGCACCCGCACCCGGAGCCACCGAACCAAGATTGAGATTGGTGGCGGCGCTGCTGTTGAGACTCCCGCTGAGCGGCGGCGGTGGTGGTGGGAACTTCCTGTCCAGTAGCGGTGTGCTGTAGATGAAGTTCTTGGGCAGCGATTTGACTTTTGCGAGTGGGCGTGGCTGTACAACAGCGACCTTGCTCTGCGCCTCCGCCAGCTCCTGGCAAAGTTTTTGCTCCTGTGCGAACTCCTGTTCGCGTACGAGCTCACGCTCCAATTCGACCTCCATGTCGAGCTCATCTTCCATTTGCTTGTGGCTCTCCTCGAGGTGTTTCATCAGTACAGCCACGACGACGTTCACTAAAACGAATTGCGCCATAAGAACGAATATCACAAAGAATATGGGAGCAATAACCGAGCTGACGCAACAATTGCGTACACAATCGGCCGCGTCATCGCAGTTATCCCTCAGCGTGTCCTTCATGATGCCGTTCCAGTTGTCGCCAGTCGCTACGCGAAACAATGTGAGGAAAGCCATGCCAAAGTTGGCGAAGTGCGCATGCTCGCCGAGACCCTGGCAGGGTATCTCATCGGAGCACTCGAGCCGCCCAAATAGCTCCACGCCCAGCGCCGCAAATATGAAGAACAGCAGAAAGAACAGCAGACCCAGATTGCCCACCTGCGGTAGTGCCTGCATCACCGTGTCCAACAGCGCCCGTATGCCCTTGGCCATCTTCAATAGTTTGAGCACCCGAGCGATCCTTAGCACTCTCATCACACGAATTATCGTTGGATTTATGGGTATGATGTTCGTCTCCAGTTCCTCGAGAACGATGCCAACGATCGAGAGCAG
The DNA here is from genome assembly GCA_035044485.1 of Scaptomyza reducta. Classification (NCBI taxonomy): domain Eukaryota; kingdom Metazoa; phylum Arthropoda; class Insecta; order Diptera; family Drosophilidae; genus Scaptomyza; species Scaptomyza reducta. The sequence goes on from JAWNNV010000441.1 coordinate 443,422, forward strand.
CACAATGCCCACATCCAGCTGATTCCAACGGTCCTTCAGATACAGATGCCAGCCGAGCGCAACGAGCTTCATATGCGCCTCCAGTATGAAGACAGCCGTGAAGAAGTAGTTGAAGATCTTGAGCGCATACTGTAGGGCCATGCGCATCTTATAGTACTCCATGGCCATGGTGACCACATTCAGTCCGATGACAGCGGCAATGGCCAGATCGAAGTACTTCGATGTGACCACATTGTGGACGAACATGCGGGTGGGTGAGTAGTTCGTATAGTAGGGTGGCAGATGCATGCGACGACGTTTCTTTTCCATTTGAAGGGCCCGCTTGGCGGCCCGACGAATCTTCTCCTCCTTTTCCTGTTCCTCGCGACAGCGATGGAAGTTCTCGACCACAACGCCCACGAACATGTTGAGCACAAAGAAGCCGACGAGCAGAATGAACGCGATGAAGTAGAGCAAACGCCATTCGTTGTAGTTGACAATCGGTTGCTGGTCAACGCCGACAGCATCTAGTCCGGTATACATGATGTTCACCCAGCCGTCGCGGGAGCTTAGGACGAACAGGGACATCAGTGCCTTGCCGAGGTCATCGAAGTTGTATTTGCGATTCGTCCAGACGTTGCCCGGTATGCTGCGGCAGTCGTGCGCATTGCGTACGTTCTTAATGTTCTCGCCCTCGCAGTAGAAGAAGGTGCCCTTGAAGAGCTGTACGCCGAGAATGCCGAAGATGATGAAGAAGGTGCAACAGATCAGCACGATGTTCCCAATGGGACGCAGGGATGATAAGAGCGTTTGCACGACTAGTTTCAAGCCCGGCGCTCGGTTGATAACACGCAGCGGCCTCAGGGAACGAAGTAGCCGAAACACCTGCGAACAAGACACGTTTGGGAAATGGAAACGGAAACGGATCAGTTACGGTTCTCAAATGATATTTTCATTGTCATTCGATCAAACATCTTTATCGTAGCACTGAAATAATTATTGAAAACTCAAACTTAAATACGGCAACGGCAACCGAAAATCAAAACTGAAACGGCTGCACTCTTGGAACGAATGTGATTTCAAAACAAGCTAAAGCCAAAATGGAAATGGAATGGAATGGCGTGTGAGAATGGGAATCGAAGGATGCAGTTGTGTAAAGCAGTAGGCATTTATATAAGCTTACAATAATGAGTGCATGTTTCGGGGTTAACATATATACACATACATATAGTGTAACCGAAATGAGCTGGAACGGTTCGGAACTGGAATTACGTGATGTGAATAAGTATTGGGAAAATTGGTGTTAGCTGCTTAACTATTCAAGTGTGATTGCGAGTTTGTCTCGGAACGCATGGGAATGGAACAGGAACGATGAAAATAGGTACACAGAATGATTAAGCAAAGTGGAATTGGAATGGATATAAGAAATAATGGTTTTATGGGTTTAGTTAACGAACTTTAACTTGAACTGACTGTACCGTTGCGGAACAAATGGAATTGGGAGAATGGAAGAACAAGTGTGATTGTGACTTTGTCTCGGAACGCATGGGAATGGAACAGGTATGATTCGATATACAGAATGATTGAGCAAAATGGAAATGGAACGGATGTAAGAAATAATGGTTTGAGCTTGTTAAAGCCTGACTGTACCGTTGCGGAACAGATGGGATTGGGAGAATGGAAGAACAAGTGTGATTGTGACTTTGTCTCGGAACGCATGGGAATGGAACAGGAATGATTCGATATACAGAATGATTGAGCAAAATGGAAATGGAACGGATGTAAGAAATAATGGTTTGAGCTTGTTAAAGCCTGACTGTACCGTTGCGGAACAGATGGGATTGGGAGAATGGAAGAACAAGTGTGATTGTGACTTTGTCTCGGAACGCATGGGAATGGAACAGGAATGATGCGATATACAGAATGATTAAGCAAAGTAGAATTGGAATGGATGTAAGAAATAATGGTTTAGTTGACGAACTTGAATTTTAAATTGATTAAGCCTGACTGTACCGTTGCGGAACAAATGGGATTGGAACCCAATCAAATTTCATTGATGCTTTCCTGCTTCGAGAGTTACATTCGTATTAAGTGATTATTTATGGTTCTGAAGTTGAGAGTGGGATGATAATGGTGCTGGTGATGATTAAAGGGGCTAAGAAATGCATATATAGATATAACTGATTAATATAGTAATAATGTATGTACAACAAGAAATGCGAGTGAGCCAACAATTTTTACTTTTGGATGGGTATAAACATTTTGAGGGGGACTCTACACACATATAGATAAGAACGTTTGAAAAATTGTAATATTATTTTTTTGTTTTATTTTTTTGCCATTATGATATTGCGGCACGAATTTACCTGCAGATCGGTTTTTTTGTTTGGTTAGAGATTAGGTCAAGTTATAGAATACCCGATTCAAACACAATATAGCCCATACATAACGTATAAATCGAATATAGAATTTGTGGAAATATATATGTTGAAATATAATATTGGTTGTGTGAGAAAAATAAGTTGAAAGTCGTTAAGAATCCAATCGAGTCGAGAATTGTGTGTTGGGAGACAGATAGAAAGAGATGGAAATAGGGACGGAGGTCAATAAAAAGAAAGAGACAGAGCTTAAAAGATGAGGTTAGATAGAAACAGAAAGATAGAAACAGATACAGAAAGAGAGAGCGCGAAAGAGCAGGCGAGCGAGCGAGCGGGCGAGCAATAGCGAGATATTTTGGTGGTTTCGTGGATCGTTGTTCGAGTTGGTCGAATTGACATGTTGAGCGCTGTTTTTGGTCAGTTGAATGCTGCATGTTGCATGTTGCATGTTGCATGAGGCATTTGATGCTTGTTGCCTGCCTGCCTGCCTGCCTGGATGCTGCTGGTTTTTGGTATGCCAATGTATTGCCTATTCAGAGCCCCACAAACTTACCCTTAAAATCCCAAATATCCTGGGGCTCGACTCGCTAATCAATGACATTAATAAATCAATTATCGATATTGTAACCAAAGATCCGTCCATTATGTTCCAACCGGATGTGAAATATGCATCCGGGCCATAAAACATGCCCGTGGCAACTACCTGCAAATCAAAAAGTTAAAGGTCAACTCAATTACCAAAATGGTGAAATGAAATACACTCGAACAAATTAAACGAACTTTTCCTTTCAATAACATAGTATTTAAGCTTATTTCTTTATGGAAATATCACAATATTATGTTATGTATTCATTTGAAATTCTCAAAAGTTACTTGACTTTCAACTTGATTGGGTTTTTGCAGTGTATTGTATTTACATGTTTCGCACTTACCTTAATGAACATTTCGACTGTGAAGACGACGGTGAAGACGTAATTGGCTGTTGCCAGGAACACTCTCTCGGTGCTGCTTGGAGGGATGTTTGGTCGTTCCATGGCGAGTGTTATGCAATTGAGAGCTATGAACAGCAGCACAACATTGTCGAACCATTTCTGGTTGACAAACCACGAGCACACCTGACGGAACCTGTGTAAAACAGAGCCGAAAAACCGAAACAGTTAACTTGAAATTGTGTTTGGCAACAAAGTTGAAATTGAAATCAAAATGAAATGCTGCAAATCGACTGCGACAAAGTTAAGAGCACTTAAAATTGGAGTGAATCGAATGGACAAAAGTCAATTGGAAAATTGGTAAATAAGCTAAATGGCGAGAGATTTTTAGTAGCTGATAAAAAGGGGAATGAAAAGCGAGAAACTGTTTGCACAAATCCGTTTGAGCTGTGCGGCAGTTTGATGAAACTTTAGAAGCAACTGAAACCTTTTGCTTTCGATCTCATATGGGAAAGTAGGCAATTGACTAGAGTAACAAGTAAGAAGGCTCTAGTCGAGAAATCCCGACTACACTAAACCCTGAACCCCATACTTTAAGTGTACAGTCACTGCTTGCAAGTATGTGTGTGTGTGTATGGGTATACTGTATACTTAATTTCAATGTTCCCTATCTCCAGTGTTTCTCAACCGATTTCAATACAATTTTCACAGATTGTCATTATTTCGTCTAATCTTTCAAACTGCATCACAAAGTTTTCCAAATTCAAGATTTTGTTGTTATCGATCACATGTATATATCGGAAACGGAAAGATTTATCGAAAATTTAAAACAAACTTGTACTGCGCGGGGATTAGGCAAGCTTATGTACCAAATCTGGAGTTTCTAGCTCTTATAGTCTCTGAGATCGACGCATTTATACATACGGACGAGAGACAGACAGACGGACATGGCTATATCGACTCGACTGCTGATGCTGATCAGGAATATATATACTTTATGGGGTCGGAGATGCTTCCTTCTGCCTGTTACATACTTTTGCACAAAACCATTATACCCTTTCTACCCATTTTCAATGGGTTCAGGGTATAAGAACAGTTTTGGAAGTGAATGAAGCGAACTCTTTTTGGTTTAAGTTGAAGCATTTATAAGTAAAAAAGTCCTGACTTTCGTACCTGTTATCCTCCGGAAAGACGTACATGGAGTAGGACTCACGTTCTGTGGTAAAGTGTTTGGGTGTAATATACTGTATGATCATTTTTAGCTTTGCGAACGGTTCCCCTCCACAGGGCGCCATGGAATGTTGTTGTTGCTGTTGCTGTTGTTGCAATGATAGCTCCTGCAGCTCTTTGGCCAGCTCCTGTGGCGGTAGCTGGCTTTCCGATTGCGAATCGAGTTGTTGCTGTTGCAATTGTTGCTGATGCAGCTGCTGTAGCTGTTGCAGCTCCTTCTCCTCCAGCCGCTTCTTCAGATTGTAGTGACTGATGGAGTTTTTGCGCTTGTCCCGCGCCTCCATATACTGTTGCAGCATGTCCGGCTCGTTGAGATTCGTGTAGGACTTCTGCCACTTGTCTAGATCCATTTTGGAGTTCGTATACGACAGCGACTTCCGGTTTGCCTCCAAGTTGTGCAGATTCAAATGCGAAGTCTTACTGAACGCCAGCTCAATTGAGCTCATGCGACGCTGGCCGGCACCTCGCAGTTTGGGCGCCTGGTTGAGGTTCTGATACACCTGCGAGTTGAAGATGCAGGCCGAGGCTCTGCGACTGCCCGGACCGCTGCCAATGCTGAGCGTGTTGGACAAACGCCGTATCGAGTTCTGTGGACTCAATCGGTTCGTGTCCTTATGCCGCAACTCGGACACAGAGCCGGCGGTCGTATGGGTAGCGACGGTGGGGTTGGTGGAGCCGGTAGTGCCCATGCGCAGCAGGCAGCTATTGTCACTACCATTGTTCAGCTGCGGCTCATCCTCGTCGAGGGCACTTATCTGCTGCTGGCTGTCGTCTGTGGCTGTGGTGCGCAGCGACGTTGGACGCTTTTTGCTGCTGCTGCGACGAAAGCGCTGCTTGAAGCTGCTGCTTCTGCTTGCTTTGGATGTCAGCGGCAGGCGTTCGCTGGACGAACTACCGCTGGTGGAGGCGACGCTCGCACCTATACCCGTTGAGCTCACCGTTGAGCCACCCAGCGGCGACAGATCCAACGACAGATTCAAGCTGAGACTGTGACTGTGACTGTGACTATCGGCTGGTGGTTGTAGGGTCGCTGCCGTCGATGATATGGTCGGCACATAGGTGGGTGCGGCCGCAGACGTTGCGCTGGAATTCTTGGAGATATCATCGATGATGACGCTGTGCATGCTGCTCGCCAGTGTGCTGGGTAGCAGGCTGCTTAGCTGATTGCTGCCACTGCCACTGGATATGCTGGGTGTACCAGCACTACCACTACCAGCGGCACTACCGGCAACGCCCGTACCCACCCCATTCCCAGTCGCACCCTGCAGCTGGCTGGCGTTGAGTATGTTGAGTGGCTTGTGGGCCAGAACCGGTGACGGAGGTATAAGATCGATAGCTGGTATTCCCTCGTCTAGGGTCCTTGAACCGCCACTAAAGATGTTCGGTGGTTTTAGCAATGACGGCGACGGTGGTGGTGCCGGCTGTGAAACGTTTAAGTAGTTGAAATAAATACATTTTAAGTTATGTCCCTTACCCCGATCAACCTGATCTTACTGGGAGTATTATCTGGAAACTTACCTCAAGATCGCCCCACTGGCGAAAGGTCATGCCAGGCTCCATGGTAGTACTCGGGGAGTCCTGTGGCGTGGCTGCCGTTGTTGTAATCAGAGGCGGATCGCGAGCAAGTCGCATCTTTGATAGGCGTGGCGCCTCGTTGCGTCGCTCCTTAACCGAGTATGTCTGTAGCATGCAATGTTTTTTGAAATGAGTATTTGTGTGTGTGTGTGCCGGTAGTGTTTGTTCTTCTTGTTCGGGTTGCTGGTACTCCTGCTGTTTGGCTGTTGTTGTTGTGCAAGTGAACTTACCTTTTTGAGACCACCACGAGGCTTGGTGTCCTCGTGAGGGAGAAGCTTGCTGGTGGCTTCCTCGGCATTGCTGGTGCCGCCTCCTGGTCCTGCCTGAGAGGGTAGCTCGTTGATTTGATAGTCCTGGATGGGCTGCAGGAGGCGCTGGCGATGTGCGTTGCTTTTGCCCTCAATGGTTAGCTCAGTCGAGTCCTGCAGCTGCTGTGGCGACGAATATGCGATAGACGATAACGATAGACGATAGACTACATGTGCATGTGCATACGATACATACCGTGAAAGGACTCTCTAGAGCACACGCACTCAATCAGTCAATCAATCACGCACTCAATCATTCACTCGTGCAATCATTCACTCTGATTATCGATAAATCGATTACTTTCAATGCGTGCCACAGAGTCGCGTGCCCTCTCTCGCTTAGGTTTTTGGGTCTCTCTCTCTTCTATACTTTGTTTCACTTACCTTGCGCACATCCTCGGCGCTGCGCCAGCGATTGCGTACCTCGTAGTAACTATCGTTAGTGGTCGATGAATCCGCTTCGCTGCGTGATTCATCGTACATACCATCGCTATAATTTTCGGCCAATGTCTCTTCGCGCAGTTTCTTAACCAATTCGCGCTGTTCGCGCTCGCGACGTTCATTTCGCTGAGGGAATCAAAATTTCAAAATTAGACTTTATCGTCAACGTGTCTATCGTATATCGTATTGCGTCGTCGGGAGTTGTTAGCGCGAACTATCGTTTTCGTTTGCAAAATGTGGTTAGACAATGTTTTAAATATCGTTTATCGATTACTGACTATATTGATTGCACGTTAGTTATCGATTATTGATCGATAAGTTAACAAATTTTGAAAACATACATAATCTATTGATAATTAAAACATTGTTTGCTGATTTAAATCATTTATCGAATCATTCTTTTTTTTTGAACAGCCAATTATATCGTTTATCGATAAGTTAGACAGGAGCATCGTTTCGACTGTTCAAATTTACGTTTCGCATTGCTTAATGCTTTTGGAATTGAAGTGAAACGATGCCCGATTTGGCATAAAATTGATTTACTTTTGGCTTTACTTATGGGTTATAGTTTTTTAGGTAAATTTCGTTATTGGGTGTTGTTGGCAAAACTCTACCTCTGAACTGAATCCCTCAACCAAAATGGCCACCAATAAATTAAACAGCACATAATTGCCGAATGTCATTAGGGCCACAAAGTACAATGCGGCCCAATGACTTGTCTTTTCCATGCCATTGAACAGGACGACGTTCCAATCCTCTTGCGTCAGTATCTAAAAACATTTTTTTTTGTTTTTGGTTTTTTTTTTTCGATGGTTGTTGTAGTTGTAGATGATGTTGTTGTATCGGTAGTAGTAGTTGTTGTTGTTGTTGGTTTTGATGATTTTTTTTATTATTTATATATTGGTTGGTTGCAGTTGCAGGTGGTTGCGGGCGGCAAAACGTGGTGCATATATATATATATATGTTGTTGGATATATATATATTTGGTTTTTTTCGATATATATATTTATGTTTGAAAGAAGCAGAAAAAGAACAAAATACCATAAACATATGTTGTTGTGGGATTAAAAGAAATGTAAGAAAAAAGAGAGCACAAAAAACACATCATGTTGGAGAAGCAAAACGCCAAAGTGTTAGATATTTCTTGTTTGGATTATAATATATATATAATATATAAGTATAAGTTCAATATATGTTAGGTTTATATAGATATATGATTAGTCTAAGCCCTTTTCCTTTTCAACTCTTTCATTCTATCTTTTTTTTCTTCAAAATATCAAAGCTAAAAAATAAAAAAATATTTGAAACCTATTTCGGACCCCCATATCTGAACTCTTAAGTGGAAATTTAGTAATATTTTTTGTTTTAGCAAAGCAAATATAAAAGCATTTAATTCAACGAAATTGAGCATAGTTTTTCTTGTCTGATTTATATCTAAAAATAAAAACTAACAAACTGGTAGAACTTATGCCCTTTCCCAAAATACTGACCCTATATCATTTTGATAGTTTGCACAATATATATATTTAATATTAGAGGTACATTCAACACATGATAAGTAGATAGACAAAATAATAAGTGTGCCAAAGCGCAGTTAAAGCAATTGGCTAATGAAATCGTAAGGAACTTAGGATTAAAGACACGCACTGTAAGGAACCCAGGAAACGAAACAAATCTAAGTACAAAGAATACTCGTAATTCGTGGTGTGGTTAAGAAACTCTTTAAAATCAACGCAAAGCACTCAAGAACTTTCTCAACTCAAAATACAAACTCCAATTTGTGGAAATCACTTAAAAAATAATGCATTTGGTTATTGGTTTTTGTTTTTTGGTTTTTTTTTTTCAACAGCTGCAAAGCGCGCAAAAAATTGTTGCATAGAAATTCAAATTTTTGTAAAATACTAAAGTGGAATGTTTTTTTTTGTAATTATTCGATTTTTACACGACGTGCCAATAAATAGTTGTTGCTATATATGTTTCATATACAATACGAATATGTTAAGTATTTTTTTTTATCGATATATTTTCTGGTTGGGCGTGACTGTACATGAATATTATGCAAATTGAATTTTTATATGTAGTTTTTTTTTTTTTTTTTGTTGGCAAAGCGCAAAAAGCAGCAAAAGGCAAAAGAATTGGTAGCTAGGCGTGGTTATATAATAAGAGAAAAGAAAAGTTTTAACGAATCAGAAGAACAAAGCAGCAGCATTTGAAGACAGGACGGGTTAAACAGGCCAAAAACAAAAGAAAAAGAAAAAGAAAATGTAAACACAAGGCGTCTTTTATGGCCTATACATAATGGTATGTTACTTGTTGTATGGTTTATATATATGTGTGTTTGTTTCGTTGTGTGAGTGGTATATAGAACAAATGTAACGTAGCAAAGAATTGCACTGAATGTTGAAAGCAAAGGCTAAAGTAAGGGAACAAAACTAAAGAATTCAAGAATTGAGGAGAATTCATGCATTAAGAAAACAATGAGCGGAACTTTTGTTGTATTTATGTTACAGGTGAGTACTGTGTGTGTGTGAATGTGGGACTGAGAGAAAAAAAGAGAGAAACAGATAAAGAGAGAGAGAGAGAGAGAGAGAGAGAAAGACGTAATGGAAGAAAAAATCAAGTAAGCGGAAGAGACAAAAACATAGTCAGAGTAATTGTTGGCGTTGTTCAGGAAGTGTGTGTGTGGCGTGTGTGTGTGTGTGAAAGAGCGAGAGAGAGAAATAGTTCAGATCTAAGATCAATCTATATAAATCTTAGTTTCTTTGAGAAACCTTTTAAGGAGCATAAATTTAAAAAGAATTTACTTTTTTAATAAATATTTGTACAGATTTGAATGAATCTGAAAACTTTTTTTTTCCCGATTCGAAAGATTTTTGAACACTCTCACGTGTGTATCATGTTGTATGCTTGTGTATATATGTATATAGTATATCGAAAACTACTTGCTGATTGAAAAAGAAAACTAAACAATAAATTTTTAAGAACTTAAAACTGAATTGAGGCAAGAAACAACTAAATGAATTGCTATAAAAACGAGTAAAACATGTCGTAACAGTATATATTGTGTATATATTCATGTATAGGATAAACTAAACTAAATCTAAACGGGAACAAAAATAAACTAGATTTTATTTTTTTTTTGTTGTTGTTTGTTTCTTTTGGTCGTTTGCTGTTTTTGCGTTTTTGAGGGTGGAGAGTTTTGTACTTAGATAAAAAATAGGCAAATAGTTGGGTAGATAGGTAATTGGTAATTGATTTGAATTGGTTTTCAGATATATAGCATATTGATATATATATTGATAAATTTGCATGGTTGTTTTTGTTTTTGTTGTTTCTTTGGTTGAAATGTTATTTGGTTCTTACTTGAAAAACTGTGACAGTGGCCCACAAAATGTTGTTGAAGTGTTTGCGATCGCATTCGCATTGCGGATGTCGGCTGATTATTTCGGGACACGTGCATTCGCGTTCGAGTCCTGATTCGTCCAAAAATTTACAAAACTTACCGCCAAACAGATACATGCCGAGTATGCTGTAGGTTTATATATACGTATATATGTTTTATATATGTATGTATATAGCATATATATATATAGTAAGAGAGAGTGTGTGTGTTCTGCGTTGTTTCGTGTATATATATATATATATATAAAGTTTGGTTTCGATTATGAATATATATTAACGAGTACATAAGTTACATTAACTAGAGCTAATGGCCCTCTCGATTATCAATTGATCTTGCTTTATATACATATATATATATATATATATATATATGTGTGTGTGTGTGTGTCTATTTATATTTTTGTTGTTGTATCTGTTCATGTACATGAATATATATATATATATATATATATACTTTTATATACGTAAGTTTGAGTATTTTGTTCAGTGTTTTCTGTTGACCCGAAGGTTGGGTGGATTCATTTTTGTACAGAGTGGATATATATCTGGGATACTTTTCATTTGTTCTTGTTGTTGTGGTTTATATATATATATATATATATTGTTCTTTTATTTTTTGTATATATAGTAAAAAGTTAAGTAAAGTAAAAAAAAACTGTTTTATCTTACAGAGTTGATGGTATAATTATGTTTTTTTTTTTAGCTGGGAGCCTCAAACATTAACTGACAAACTCTAGAGACTGTTTATATGTATATGTTTCTTTGTATTTATCATATGGCTTTGTGTATGGTGGTGTTCGTGTGTGTGTGTGTGTTTGGGTGTAGTTTAGAGTGGGTTCAGAGCTAAGTGGTTTGGCATAGTTTACAGTTTAGAGTTGAAAGTGTTAGAGTATTTTTGAATTTTAGAGGGTTTTTTTCTCGTGGGGTTGGGAAAAGTGGAATTCGAAAAAAAAACTTAGAGACTATTTATTATAGCATACATATATGGACAAAGGTACCATATACACATACATAGAGAGATAAAGATATATACTTAGGGCGTATGCACAATAAACAGATAGAGAGAGAGAAAAAGAGATAGAGATAGTAAAAAAATGTGTGTGCGTGTGTGTGTATGCGAGTGGTGTGTTAGTGTGTGTGTGTGTGGTGAGAAGAGAAGCAAACGACGAGTGACATTCGAGAAAACAAACGAGAGTTGAAAGTAACGAGTAGTAGTAAAGAGTATAGAGCGAGTGTATTCGATATTCGAGAACGAGCAAGGGAGTGTCAAGCGATTAATCGATCGATTATATACATATATATATTGATGGCATGCCAGCAAGCAAACAATAAGAGAAAGTAAGAAGCAAAGCGATTCTTCGAACTGGAATGCTTACCTGTGCAATGTATGTAAACATATACTATGTATATATATATATATAGCTGCCTTATGAACTAAACTATTAACGAGCTATCTTACAATTCACAATTATATCTTAGATCTTACAAGCTTATCTATTGCCAGAAGTGCATGCCAATGCGCGCTCTTTGGTTATTAACTTTTGAACTTGCATGCTATTTCAGAGCACTCGCTGCTTTCCGTCTACTTATCTAGCTGAGAACGAGCAGGCGGCAAAGAAATGAAACGAAATAAATCGGATTATCGGAAATAAACACCACAACAAAGAGTACTACACACCACAAATTAGTGCGAGCGAGTAAGCAATCGATAAGTATTTACAAACGATTAACGATTCAAAAAACCAAAAAAGCTACAAACACAATTTCTCCACTCTGCAGGCAATTTGGTTGTTGGCCAGATTTGGATTAAAAACAAAAATCACAAACACACGAAAACAAAATAAAGAAAAAACTAAAAACAGACAGTTTATGAAAGAAGAGTTCGATAGACGGATACACAGAGAGTGAGAGAGAGTGGGAGAGAGAGAGAGCGTTGGGGAACACAAAATAAGGCACAACAATTATAAATGAAAGTTATCGTTATCGTTACTTGTTATCGGTTAATGGCAAGCCTAGCACATTATTGTTGGTCATCATTATCAACGAACAAACAAACACAAACGAATCAACAAAAACGTTTAACATAGGCTGATCAACTAAATAAAAACATAATGCTTATTTTATGTTTTTCTTTTTTTTTTTGGATTTGTTTTTTGAACATTTAGTGTTAGTTATCGATATAGAGTATGGCATTAGATTAGGTGGTATATATATATATTTAAGCATATTTGTTTAGTGGCATATACATATACTATATATTTAGCATATATTAAATATACAGTAAATAGTAGTTAAATGCTGATAGCAATAGGTCTACCTGAAACACTGTGACGAGCGCCCAAAGCAGGCTGTCGAAATTCTTACGATCGCAAATCTTCTCTCCGTTAATTTTCTCGCAGAATTTACATCCGAACAGATTCATGCCGAGTATACTAAAGTGATGGTTTGGTATTTGTTGATATAGTATTATATGATATACATATATATATATATTTCGATAATATAATATTCTTATAAATTTTTTTATTATGTATTATTGTTATTATAATAATTATAATTTTTGTTGTGTTTTTTTGGTTTTGGGGTTTTTGTTGTGTTTTTTTTTTTTATTATTTTTAGCATACCATTTTTTTTTAGTTTAATTTTGGTTTTAAAGTAATTTTTAGTATTTATATAACGATTAATTAGTATAGCAATTGTGTGGTTATAGAGAGAGAGAAGAGAGAGAGAGACAAACGAGAGAGAAATAGGCAGTTAAGGGTGAAAAGAGAGAGAGAGAGAGAGAGAGAGAGAGAGAGAAAGAGAGAGAGAGAGAGATCAAGAGTATGTGTCTGTAAGCGAGCGATAATTGAAATCAAAATTCAATATAAATGACTATTCAAAGGGTTTTGGAACTCAAAAAGTAACGAAAATTAGTTTGAGCTTTCACACAGACACGGCTCACGTACAGTATAGACTGCATCAGTGTTGGTAAAGCTCACCCATACTGACGTCTCAATCGGACAACTGAACTTGAACTGAACGAAAAGTAAAACCAAAAATCATCGCTGCTCGAGAGCGCAAGCTGAAAAGTTAAAGCTGAAGCCTAAAGTTGGAGTTGTAGAAAATATGTGTGTGTTATATTTAAGTTTAGGATTAGTAGTTTCGTTGTTTTTATTGAGGGGCAATTAGTTTAGTTTAGTTATTTATGAGAAAGTATTTATGGTCGGGGCCGCTGGTTTCGACTTCTCAAAAGTGTTTTTCATTGTGTATGTATGACAACTGTATTCGATTTAAAAGTTTTTGGTTTTTTCTAACTACACAAATGTTTACGATTTTAGTTCAAAAGCGAACAGAGCAACTAATCTAACTAAACTAACTTTGTTGTTTTGTTTTGTTTTGGGTTTTTTTTGTTAAGTAGTAGTTCGATTACTTTGTAGTTTTGTTGGCTGTTGGTATTGTTTGGTGAAATCAAGAGCATAAAATGTTAAATGTACTTTTATATATCGAATATTAAAATATAGCAGATAGATAGAGCATGTAGTACGAGTATGTAGGTAGTATTATCAGTTACGAGTAGTTATTATTAGCTATATATTATCGTATATTAAGATATATATATTTATTTTAAATATGTGGTAAGTACGAATATGTATCAAAACTTTAGCGACTGCAACTACACAATAAGCGTACGACTTTTAGGTATTTTTTTTTGTCTATCGAAGTAGTATGCGTGTTGTTGTTGTTGTTGCCGATTCGATTGTTGTTTGGAACTAAAGATTTGTGCTGAGTGTTGAGTATTGGAGTAATCTGTGTTCTTGCAAAACAAAAGCGTGAGCTGAGCTATAACTTCGAAAGAGTAATTTGATTGTGAAAGTGTAGCTTGTGTGTGTGTGTGTCTTTTAAGTGTTGGTTAACTCTAAAAAGCTAATACACACATTTATTTAATTGAATTGAATAACGCTTTGGAAGCTTTTAACTAACTAATTTTTGAAACTGTGTTGTTATTGTTGTAGCTGTTGTCAGTGTGAAACCAAAGAATCGAAAACAAATTATGACCTATAACGAGTATTTTTGGGTCGAGCAAGTAAAAATAAGACAAAATGTTTTGGCGAGTGTTTTTGGGGGCTCGTGAATGAAGTGGCGAGTAGCGAGTGACGAGTGGCGAGTGACGAGTAAGAAAACAAACAAACGAGAACAGAGAGCACGAGTTGTTGAATGAATTAAGTATGCGCCTTAAAGTATGCAACGACTAATTGTCGGTGTACAAAAGAAAGAGAGAGAGAGCAAACTGATAAGCAAAGTAGAAGAAAATCACTCGATAACAAAAGTATGTGTGTGAATGTGTGTCTCGAGTGTATTTCAGTATGCAAAGTGAGAGCGAGCGAATCAAAGTGTTCGACAACTTACGGCAGCATGGGATTGTGTAAGATAAAGACAGACAGAGACAGAGACAGAGAGAGAGAGAGAGAGAGAGCGAGAGAAAACAGACAGGACGAGTGGTGAAAAAGATCAATTAAAGTTGTTCAACTTGGAGGTACTTGACTTGAATTTGATTGTAAAACTTCTAACTACGAATCGAGATAACGAGTACAAGTAAATGAGAGAGAGAGAGAAAGAGAGTGAAAGGGAGTGTGTGGGTGAGAGAGAGAGAGAGAGTGAAAGTCTTACGCAATCGTTTACTGAAATGTTTCGCATGGTAATTATATTTAATTGTTGTTATTTTGTGTAAGAGCATAAGAAAGAAATACAATTATTACCAGGGTTTCATAATCATAACTAATTGTTTATTTCTTTTGAGGGGGGGGGGGGGGGTGGTGGTACGGCTTTTGGGGCAAGTGTGTGTTGTTGTTGTTCAATGACGCGGAAGTAGTAGTAACGAGAGAAAGTAACGAGTGAAAGTAACGAGAGGGTAAGAGTAAAGAGTAACGATAGACAGAGATAGTTATTGTTTTGTATGCAGGTCTTGGAGAGATAGAGAGAGATAGAAAGAGAGACTTAGAGAGAGAGGGAGAGAAACAGAGAGAGACGAAGCACATTTGCACACACATAACGTATGCACAGATGTGTTAGTGTCTGTGTGTGCGTGTGTGTGTGTGAGTGTGAACGATCTGTTCTGCGTGTAGTTGTGTGAGTTTTTTTCTCTTCGTTTGTAGAATGGGAATTTCTCGCTTCGAGAGCAGAAGTATTATTATTACGCAACTATATTATGATATGTAGTTTGTATATGGCTAGATATTTAAGTATTATCAGAGCTCTAGATGCTGTTAATAATATTATAAGTATTAGTTGTGAGTTAATCGTTGTATATCGACAGACTTCTAAAGCATATGGAAACACTTTAGCGAACCCTCTTAAGAGGGTCGCATTGTGTTCTCGATACTGTTTACGATTCTATACAGCAAGTTTATATATGTTTAGTTGGGTTTATGAAAAGACTGGCAAGAACAAAAATCGATTTTGTATCTTAATATTTTTTTTGTACGCAAACAAAATTTCTAATATATGAATATTATATATATATATAATAATATATTCAAGCTAAATTTATTTCTCGTTCTTGCCAGCCTCTCGTTGTGGTTTTTCTCATATTTTTGTTATACGCAAATGTTTTGTAATCTTTCATTTTGAGGTTAGTTGCAGCAAAAGCCGCAGATGCTGCAACCTCAAGGCAATCGTTGTGGTAGTTATTGTTCTGGTTCTTGTTAGTACTCATACAAGTTAGTATGTATGCATGTACATATACATTATAGTATGCATGTAAGTGTGTGTGCGTGTGTGTGTGTTGGTGTTGTGTGTTGTGTGTTGGTGTTGCTGTTGCTGTTTATTAACAATGTATGAACTTCGACTTGCGGCAACAGTGGAACTCACCTGAATATGAATATAAAGAGCACGAGCAGGGAGAAGAAGACAGCGACGTTGTCCATGGTGCGCAGCATGACGAATAATTGTCGCCTCAGATTGGGCATGAAACGGACGAGCTTCAGGATGCGCAGCAAGCGAAAGGTACGCAGCACAGACAGGCCCGAGCCGCCGCCTCCTGTGCCGTTGCCCGCAAACGTTTGGCAGATCTCAATGGCGCTGTCAAGGACGAAGAAGTTGAGAGTGTGAGGAGGAGCGAATAGCCAAATCTTTGACTTACCTGAGTATGACAATGATGCCATCGAAGACATTGAAACCATTGGCTATGTAGCGAAAGGGACCCTCGGCGACGACCTTGAGCAACATTTCGACAGCGAAGATGACGGAGAAGACAACATTGCTGGTCTCCACAATGGCGGTGAGTTCGTCGGGCTGATCGTGATACTCGATGCCCATGGACAGCGTATTGATCAGTATGGCCAGCAGTATGCCCTGCTGGAAGTACTTGTGCTCCACCAGCCGCTTGATGTACCGCCGAATCCAGCTGCAGACGCGCATCAGGCAGCGATAGACGGCGATGATGAGGCGCAGGATGCCCGAGCGTGGCTGGCGGCGTTCGTCCAGGGGAGAGAGGGCATTCTGGTAGAGATCGTAGCAGCAGGCATAGTCCTCCATGTAGTTGCCGGTGGGGGCGTGGCTGCTGCGCTGCTGTTTGTTGTTGCGATTGTTCTTGTTGTTGTTATTATGATTATTTGTATTATTATTGTTGTTATTGTGATGATGATGATGATGATGTTGGTGTTGGTGTTGATGCTGGCGATCCTTGCAACGCGCCTGCACCGCTGCAGTGGGCGTGGCCAGCGTTGTTGCTGCATGTGGCACAGCGGCCGAAACAGCAGCAAGCTCCAAGCCCATAGCCGAAGTTGTTGCCGCTGCTGGCATCTGCTCCGAGTCCAACAGATCAATCGTTCCAGTCCCGCCACCAACTGTTGTTGCAGCGGCAGCAGCATTACGCTTCTGTTGCACCTTGTTCAGTGCATCCACAGTGTGAGGATCGCAGCGCGCGAGCGACGAGTAGAACGATTCGAGTGTGCTTTGACCTGTCGGCAACGCTGCCGAAAATGCCACAGAGAAGGCCAACAGCTCCTGGCAAGTCATCGCGTCGTGTATGCCCAGCTCCGAGCAGTCGGCGTAAGGATTGGCAATCGTGCCAATGGTTTGCGGTAGGTTAACCTGTAGAGAGAGAGAGAGAGAGAGAGGGAGAGGTAGTCAGAGTCATGCTTTTGCTTTTGCTTTCCTTGATGGTTATCGAATATCGTTACTTAATATTCCTTCTCTCCTGTGGGAGATGTTACTCACCTGCCAGATGCTGCCATCGCCCGCCTGCGTCATCTTCTCGGTGGACAAAATGCTGTTCTTATCCACATTGGCTGCAAGTTGATTGTTGCTGCTGTTGTTGCTGTTGCTCGTTGTTGGTGTTGTCGCTGCGGCAGGTGCAATAGTTGCTACTGCTACTATTCCTGTTCCTGTTGTTGTTGGTATCGTTGTGGTTGTGGAGAGAGTAGTGGCCGCTGCACCACCACCACCACCACCACCACCACCACTCGACCCGGGCTCGCCACTGAGCGCTGGCGGGGTATGCAGCAGGACATATTCATTAAACATAACCGAGGGTCGGCGGCTGACCGAGGTGGGTGGACTTAGGAAGCCCGAAGTGCAGGGATGGCTCTAGAGGAGCAGGGCAAATACCGGGGGCAGAGAGAGAGGAAGAGAGAGAAATCATTAGTTGGGTCGAGTTTCGGGCTTGGTACATTGGAGAAAAGGTTAAAGGTTCGAACCGAAAAATCAATAATTTAAAGAATATTTTTTTTTTGCATTTTCAGTTAGTTTAACGAGCGAATAAAGCAATGGTTATATATACATGGTATAAAATGAAATTGAAATAATTGAATGACATTCGAACAATGAAAGTATTTAACACACAACGAACGGGGCTGGGTCAAAACCAACTATGGTATGGTATATCGTATACGGTATCCGGTGGGGCTGGCTCGGTTTCATAGTGTTTAAGGTTATTTATGTGGATGTTAGCTTTGATAGATTGCAATACCTTGCCTAAATTTCCCAACTGCAGCTACGAGATGTGCAACGTTCATGACAAATATGAAAGATCATTATTAGTAAGTAGGTAAGTAAGTTGGTTTGTCATTAGTTTAAGTATAAGTATGTACATTATTGGGAGTAAGTAAATAAGTTTGTATTTGTAATATTTATTGTCTGTTTGTGAAGTTAGAATTGAATTTTGAATTTCGGTTCACAGGTTCGCTGCGGTTCTGTATTTTAAATTTTGGATAACGTATATCAAATATCGTATGTCGTTTTAGTTAATCGTAAATGTTATATCGAATGATGATGAAGTGAATTATTTGTATCGTATGTATAGCGTATGCATTTGTGCATATCGTATTTAGTATTTAATTGTGTATCGTATATGGTATACTTTTGTAAAAAGTATATCGTAATTTTTTTTTTGTATCGTATACTTTTGTAAAAAGTGTATCGTGATTTTTTTGTATCGTATATTGTATACTGTGCTTATTGTGAAATGGTATCTGTAAAAAAAATATGTATGGTATTTGATTTGTTGCTCAAAGTTTATCGAATACCTTTGTAAAAAGTGTATCGTTATTTTTTTTGTAACGTATATTGTGTACTGTGCTTATTGTGAAATGGTATCTCTAAAAAAAATATGTATCGTGTTTGATTTGTTGCTCAAAGTTGATCGTTTGTGGTTTTTGTTTATGTTTTTGGGATACTTACAATTAGTTGATCCGAGTCAATGACCTGTTGCGGCAACTTGAGCAAAATTGTCTTCTGCTGTTGCTGTTCGAGTGCACCACCAACACCATTAGCACCTGCCTCCAGTGGTTTCAGCTGTTGCATATTGTGGCTGGGTTTCTTTAACGAGGACGAGCGTCGTGCAATACCCGAACCACTTCCCCCCTCGCCCAGCGACTGTTCCGTATTATCCGACGAGGAGAGTTGAGCTGATCCCGATGCACCACCGCCACCATTTTGTTGATGGTGCGTCATTGTAACGCTGCCGTTAATACCGTTAATCAATGCCACAGTGGTGTGATTTGGGTTTGGAGCACCACCTACACCACCTGCACCACCTGAACCACCTGCACCACCTGTTGTGCTGCCATTGTTGCTGCTGCTGTTGTTGTTGCTGTTGTTGTGATTACTGTTGTTATTGTTGTTCGAATTCAGCGGCACCATTACGGTTATCATCTGATCCTGTATGCCAGCCGGCTTCCGATTACTGCTGCTCCTGTACTTGGGGCAATTCGGATGATGGCACTTGATGCGCGAGGGCGAGAATGTCAGATTATCGGCATTGGGCAGCAGACCCTCTCGACGCTGTTGGCGCTGATATCTGCACGTTGGGGCACGTTGATGATGTGGGGCAGGCAGGTAAAAGGGCACAAAAGGACATGTGATTAGTTGTTGTTGTCAGTGGTCAGATTCATGCAATACACAAACAACACATACACACACACACACACACACGCACACACATGCTGCGTGTGTGTGTGCTCAACGTTTAAACGACAATTACATAATTCAATCAAAATGAACAACACAAAAACAACAAAGACAACGTTAATAAAAACATCAACAAACGAGCCTCGAGTGTACAGGACGAGAATACAAATTAAAATATACATAGGCAGGAACTCTGTATTAGCAGCGGACTTTACCGCAACCTAAATACCCTTACATAACTTAAGCATCCATTGTAGATTGAACTATGTTTGGCGATGTTCAGCGATTCATTTGGTTAAAGGAAATAGAGTTGAAGGCTTAAAGCTATCAAGAGATACCAAAAGTATCGATACCATTCAGTTATCGAACTGCAGATAGACTCTTAGGCTTTAACATATACGTATTCGATACACGAGTTCGATTTTATGCTTACTTTTATTTACTTTAAGACTTTTTGAACTGCTTGGTGTTTCTACATCATTAACAAGTAAGAAGGCTCTAGTCGAAATATCCCGACTAGACTATACCCTGAACCCTTTACGCGCAGAGCCACTGCTTGCAAGTATGTGTGTTTGTGCTACATACTTGACTTAACTTCAATATTCCTTATCTTCTGTGTTTCTCAACCGAGTTCAATAAAAATTTCACACATTGTCATTATTTCGAGTAATGTTTCAAACGACGTTTAAAAGTTTTCAATATTCAAAATTTTTTTGTTATCGATAACATGTGTATATCGGAAACGGGAAGAGTTATCGAAAATTTGAAACAAACTTGTACTGCCTGGGGATTAGGCGAGCTTATGTTCCAAATCTGGAATCTCTTGCTCTCATAGTCTCTGTGATCGACGGTTATGGCTATATCAACTCGGCTGATCAAGAATATATATACTTGATGGGGTCGGAGATGCTTCCTTATGCCTGTCATATACTTTAGTACCCATTTTCAATGGGTTCAGGGTATAGAAAGTTAACGCAGATCGGACGGACTTTCCCTTTCAATCAAGCTGTTCATCATTTCTACAACAAACTACCCTCTGTAAGGCATTCAAAGTAATTCAAGCAAGTGAGGAACTGAGTAGGAGAATAGACAGATCTGTTCATAATACATACTATAAGGTAACTATCTAACTGTGTGTGTGTGTTTCTGGACTATTCTGGTATTCTAGCTACGACATAATGATTCGTGATCCAAACACTAGCTTAAAGTAGGGCGCTTTAACGTTGTAGACCAAGTAAAACAGTGCTGTATAACAACCAAAAAAAAGAAAGGAGAAAATATACAAACAGAAACTGGGGAACAGAGAAATACTCAGAATGAATGCTCATTGTAAACATCTCTATAAAATGAGCTCAGCTTGCGGACTAAAAAGCTTTCGAATCAAAATGCTGAGACTAATCGGTCGATAAAGTGCCAAAGAAACACACAAAAGTTAATTCTATTAAGGGGTCAAATAAATGTTAAATATTTTTGAACTCTTCATGCTCCGGTTTCCCGTAGCCTTGCCTGCAATCCTTGCTCTCTAACTAACACCTATATAACTATATGTATGTATGCATATAAAAATTGAATATATGTGTATGTATGAATGTTTGAATGCTTCTCACACATTCAACATTCAACATTCGCATTCGCATCGATACTTTATGACTAAGCAACTAAGTTTTTAGCAGCTGTATTCAATAGAATTGTGATATTCTTCATTTGGCACACACACAAACACACACACACAGGACACACACACACACATACACATTCACAGGCGAGCAGATGCAAGTGCAAATAATTGAAAAGCAAAAGCCATAAAAAATGCACAACCCAACAGTTGACAACTGAAAACGAGAAGCGAAACAAAAAAAAATAAAAAAATAAAAAAGTAAAAAAGCGGCGAATCGCATAAAGGACGAACGCCAGGATACGTGTTCCGGCAGGACGCAGGACGTGAGAAGCGGAACGCATGTTAAATGAATATTTAATAAATCAAACAAAACATTGAACAGACAGAGAGAGAGGGAGAATATAAAACTTGTGATGGCCTGGTTCGAAATTGAATTTCAAATGCCACAACAAATAAGGACAAGGAGAAGGAGAAGGTATGGCAAGGTATGAATATACTAATATACAAAGGTTTGATGGGCTCAAATTGGAATGGGTTTGCATTTGGTAATGCAATCATTAAGGATTCCAATAAACTAGAGTTCAAGAACTCAAAAACTGCAAAGAGAATATAGTTTTCCTTTGATTCAACAGTTCGACTTATTTGGTACAAGTTTGTACCAAAGGAAAAATCTACGAATGAAGAAAACTTAAACGTGAAGATAAAAAGTTTGATGCGTTATCTGAAACCGATTTGAAGTCCTTATAAGTATTCAAAACCCTTTCAACTCTTCAGCAGCTTAGCTATAAAATGTCTCGATGAATATTTAAACCAGAAGCACAAGCAAGTTTAGTTATTGATGTGTTTGAAAGGCGGTTTCCATTGTGGATATAATAATAATCAACTGTTAAAGTCGAAGCCTCGAAGCTTGAGAGCCTAGAAGCTCAATCAAAGGTGCATTATAACTGGGATTAGCGCTTGAAGATTGTGGTCGAACGTGAACAAAGCCCCTTTGAAGGCGCGAAGCACATATGAAGTGGATGTTAAATATTTGATGTTTGGTTTTTATACACAGTGAGAAAAGCAAAAAAAAAAAGATGAAGCAAAAACAATACGCAGAGAACGAGAACGATTTAAACGAGAACGATTTAAACGAGAACGAGTTAAACGAGTTAAGTTTATAACCAGTATGGAACGAAAACATAATTGAATCAACTGAAAATGGACAAGCAGCATACTTATATAATCTGTACTTCTTTAACATTCGTCTCTTGAAGCGACGCCACAGATGCGCTATATATTTGACGATCTCCGCGTAGCACGTCGCCGGCTCCGAGTTGTTCGTGCTGCTCGCCAGCGTCGATGTGGAGGTGTAGCGTGCTCGTTCCTGTCTCATTCGTTCCATCTCGCGCTTCTTTGTCTCCGAGAACTGGGTGGCAATGACGACCAAGCACAAGTTGATCATGAAGAACGAACCAATCTGTAAGAAGAAAAAACAAAGCGAAATGAAATATAAAAAACTTGACTTCAAATTTGAATTTGTTGAAATTCAGAGTTCAATGTAAAGTCGAGTAAGAAGGCTCTAGTCGAGAAAGCCCGACTAAAAGATACCCTGGACCCTATACTTTGCGCGTACAGTCGGTGCTTGCAAGTATGTGTGTGTGTGTGCTACATACTTGACTTAACTTCAATGTTCCATATCTCCAGTGTTTCTCAACCGATTTTTATAAAAATTTCACACATTGCCATTATTTCGTCTAATGATTCAAACGTTATCTAAAAGTTTTCAAAATTCACGATTTTGTTGTTATCGATCACATGTGTATATCGGAAACGGAAAGAGTTATCGAAATTTTGATTCACAGATTCTCATTATTTCGTCTAATGTTTCAAACGTTATTTCCAAGTTTTCCAAATTAAAGATTTTATTGTTATCGATCACATGTGTATATCGGAAACGGGAAGAGTTATCGAAAACTTGATTCACAGATTGTAATTATTTTGTCTAACGTTTGAAACTGCATCTCAAAGATTTCCAAATTCAAGATTTTGTTGTTATCGATCACATATGTATATCGGAAACGGGAAGAGTTATCGAAAATTTAACACAAAATTTTACTGCCTAGGGATTAGACGAGCTTATGTACCAAATCTGGAGTCTCTAGCTCTTATAGTCTCTGAGATCGACTGACATGGCTATATCGACTCGGCTGATCAAGAATATATATACTTTATGGGGTCGGAGATGTTTCCTTCTGCCTGTTAAATACTTTTGCACAACACCATTATACCCTTTTTACCCATTTTCAATGAAGCACAGAAATCCTTAAAAAGCAGAGAGAGAGCCTAAAACGATTTCTTCATTATAAAACGGAACCAAAAATTCGAGTTGAGATTAAGAAATCGCGGCTAAACGGGGCATGATTAATTGCTTAAACTTTGTCTACTTTGGGGCTAATTCAAGCTCGGTGGGGTGGAAGTGTGGGTGGGGCAGTGGATGGAGTTGAAGTCGGAAACTGTGACAACAAGTTTGTGCCACAAAATAGGGGCAGGCAACGCAGCTAGCTGCTTGCAACAGAGCAAACAGGCAACATTCAACAGTGCTGCCTACTCTGTGCGGGATTGTGGGGCGGAAGGGGTGCGTGGGTGGCAGGGGGTAAAGGGGGTGTTGGTGGCAAGCGGAAATTTGTGGAACTTTTGATTTGTTATGCGTTGTTCAATGGTTTTGTTGCAAATTAGCTAAGCTGCCAATTTCATTTACAGCCATTCCTCCCTTTCTCCATCTCACTCTCTCTCCCCATCTCTCTCTCCCTCCCCCTCTCTCTCCTTTAGTTTATAAACTGGCATCCATTAGCTGCTTTTGCATTTGAACAGCTTTTTGGCTGAACAAATTTGCCAACTTTAAATTGAAAACATATTTTAACAGCAACGGCAACAACAAGGATAAGCAAAGCATAAGAAATCATAATAATGCTGCGATTCTTAAATACTCTTTCAATGAATGCGCTTCAATTTCAGATATGTTTTCTACAATCTTTAAAGTTTTTTAGACATATTTTTATTTATTTTTTTTCATTTTTAAAGAATTTTATTTGACAATTCACAAAAAGCTTCTCAAAAAGTTGATCACAATCTAAGTACTAAGCAACCCTGCTTGTACCGTTATAGTACTAAGCAACCCTGAATGTACCGTTATAGTACTAAGCAACCCTGCATGTTCAGTTATAGCACTAAGCAACCCTGCATGCTTGTAGCTAAGAGTTATGAAAGAGTTAAGAAAAATGTTTTCTAATTTTCGTATTTGTGTGTTGCGCTTGCTGCATAAATATGAAATTTCGTTGCTACCTACACACACACACACACACACACACAGACGAGTATGTATGTATGTATTGCCAAGCATAGATGGGTAAGCTATTTGCATATATCAAAAATTGTTGCTGCTTGTTTCTGGGCAATAGCAAAAATCATTTTGCACATAAAATGAGCAGCGAACCAAAAGGAAGAACGGAGCAAGCGAGACGACAAGGTGAAGAGCGAGCGAGAGGGAGAGAGAGAGAGTGAGAGAGAGGGAGAGAGAGAGCAAAGTTTAAACATACATAATGAATTTGCTCACATGTGACTGAGAATGTGTCTGTATGCGTGTCTGTCCGTGTGTCTGTGTGTATAAGGATTTTAATTAGACCAAGGACACCTGAGAGAGTGAGCGAGAGAGTGAGCGAGAGAGGGAATGCAGAAGATGCAGCAGCAGATTGCAACACGTTGCCCAGCTGGTCAGTTCCGCATTATTCAGACGAAGCTTGCCAACATTTCGCATTTTAATAGACAACATTTTGTGGCTTCAGGCTGGCACTCTGTGGTTATGTTGCTGTGCGTGTGTGTGGGTGTGTGTGTGTTAACAGTTGGAAAAGTAATTTACTTATTTACATTCTCAAATTGCTTTAGCTGCAGCTTTTGTGCGCTCTCTCAACTCGAAGTCGAAGCAGAACAAAGCCAAACAAAAGCGAGGAAATCTTTATTTTATCTTGTTTACAGTAGTCAACATACCCTAACCATTGAAGTCTATTAAATGTGTGTAAAAATATGCATATTTTAAGTATTTATGTGTTCTGAATACCTTAGATTTATTTGGTTACAACTTACGACGTTTACTTACCACAATTAGCAGGACGAAGTAGATCCAATCCCAGAAGCTGTGCGCATCCTGCACATAATACATTATATCCGTCCAGCCTTCCAGCGATATGACCTGTATATATAACAACAAAAATAGTTAGCGCAATTAGCGATAGGTTCTTCGATTCATACAGCAGGATTCAATTGTTTTTGTCAGTGCACCACGTCACGTATGCGTAATATGTTTGCTGAACTCCTTTCAGTCGCCGCGAGCATTTCGTGCTGTCCGTAACGCGTCGCAACGTGTCGTAACGTGTCGCAACATGTCGTGTCCTGTCCGCGTCGCAGCACGTTTAATGCGTATTTGATTTGTGTTTAATTGCACAGCACTTAAACACCCCTTTCCCCCCCCACCCCTTCCTGGCTGTCAACAACAAACCCATAATGGTCAAATATCAAAACAAGAGAAGCGGAAGAAGATGGAGAGTGTGTGAGCGAGAGAGAGAGAGAGTGCATTTGATAGCCAAACAGATAAAGTATCTGTAGATTATGTAAGTGCATCTGAATCTGGAATTCGTATTGATTCTGTATCTGTATCTTAAAGTGATAAGTGAGAGAATTGCTTCGTATCTTGTATACTCAACTATCCTCGAATACCTTGCACTGTTTGTATCTTGTATCTTTCATCTAGCATCTTGTATCTAGCCTCTTCTTTTACTGTTTTCCGTTTCTTATATCTTAGGTCTTCCCTCTTCAATCTATCATCTATATAGTAATAATAATAAGCTGACAATTTACTCTCTCAAAATATTTATATAGCTAGTTAATCTGTTAACTTGTATCTTGTCTCTTCTTTTACTGTTTTCCGTTTCTTATATCTTATGTCTTCCCTCTTCAATCTTTCATCTATATAGTAATAATAATAAGCTGCCAATTTACTCTCTCAAAATATTTCTATAGCTAGTTAATCTGTTAACTTGTATCTTGTCTCCTGTTTTACTGTTTTCCGCTTCTTATATCTTATGTCTTACATCTTCAATCTATCATCTATATAATATTAATATTAATAATAAACTCTTCATTGCCATAATGACAATTTACTCTCTCAAAATATTTCTATAGCTAGTTAATCTGTTAACTTTTCCAAATGATTCAATCAAAGCGTCTAATAAAGTTTGTCAAAGAAAAAAGAATAAATAAATAAATATGCTACAGGCAGCACGCAACAACAACAACAACAACAACAAGAACAACGATGACAGCGCTGTGACTATTGACACATTGCGCATACGCCACATTGGCCCGCCGGCTAGAAGGCAGGGAACAAGTTGAACTAGAACCCTCTGGCTTGCCCTATGCAAATTGGCAGATGTCGTTGCTCATGCTGCTGTTGTTGTTGTTGTTTGTATTGAAAGCGATGCCAAACGTGGCAGCTGCCACCACATTTGACACAACAACAACAACAACAACAAGAACAACAGCGAACAGTAACAGCTGAATATGTTGTCCTGAGGGTTGTCCTGTGTCAATGTTGTCATTGTTATTTGTTTAAGCCAAAAGTTGAAGGGCTAATTGGTAAGCTAGCTTCGACTCGACTCAACGAGAAGAAGAAGAGTATGGAACTCACCAGAAATATGGCCACCCAGGCCATGCCGATGTTGTCAAAGGATATGGTGCCTTGGAAGGGATTCTCGCCACTCTGCTTACAGCTCGTATAATACTGATTCCAATTCACGCACGATGTGTTCGTCGGCTCGTTCAAGTCCAGCAACTTGGCCTCCTCTGCAAAAGTCGTAGACCGGTTAGTTAGGGGTAGTTGGGGAGGGGGTTGTCAGGGTTTTGGGGGTGTTAAGTTACACAGGCACGAAAGCAATTAAAAGTGCCATCAAAATTTGATTAACACGCGCCATTTTCACCTCATTAAGTCAACATTTAGGGGAGGATTAGCTAGAGGCCAGGGGGTAGGTTGTGATCACTTACCGCTGCAGACCTGAGAGCCAATGCGATAGGGCGGAAAATTGCCGCAGAGATGCATGCCCGAGTCCTCTGGCGTCGAGCATATGTAGTCCTGATCCTTGGAGAACTCATAGTATTGCGAGAGGCTACGATTGGTGGGTAAAGAAAATTTGTTTCCCATTGCAAATGGTTAAAAACAAAACAAACAAGTTGACAGAAGAAGAGAGAAGAGTAGAGAAAAGAGAAGAGAAGAGAGAGGACACAAAGAGAGACAGGAGAAAAGAGCGAAAGTGAGAGAGAGAGAGAGCACAAAAAGAGAGAGAGAGAGAGAAAGTTCATATAAATATTATAGATAATATATATTTATATATATGTATGTATATATATAAATAGTATGTATGTAGCATTATAATTGATACGTTGAGCAAATGCCATAATGCGATTACGAGTTTTTTTTTTTAAAACATTTACATAAACATGGAGAATTTGGAGAGAAAGTATACGTTGAAAAGATCTATGAGATAGATGTACTATACATATATACTATATATATTGAATAATTTGAGTTTTCTTTTTGTTTATATGAGTAGAATTTGGTGCTGGAATTTTGAGATTTGCGTTTATGCCAATCACTGTCCGAGCGAGACAGGCAACCACTAATTAGAGTGAGATAGTGATAGAATGTGTGAGCAGGCCAATTGATAAGGAAACTGATTAAGATACGTTGATCCAAATGCAAAAGTGAGTAGTGAAGAAGTGAGTAAAAGCGACAGCGATAGATGAAGAGAGAGAAAGTGAGAGAGAGAGAGCGTGAATCAGTAAGCGTGAGAGCGAAAAGCTTTTTAGTGAGAGTTTGAAAGCTTGTGAGTTAAAGCGGAAAGCTCTTGAAAGTTATGCAAGTTTTGATCGTGAGCAAAAGCTTTAAACTTTGATTAAGAACATAGATTAAAAGCTTGCAGAATGAGTTTCAGATCTGAATTTAAAGAGTCTGCATATAGCCAAAGAAAAGCTTTGAGCGTAGAATAAAAGAGAGAACAAAGAGTTGTGAGTAAAAAAAACAAAGCCGACAAAGCTTTGGCAATATCAAATGAGCAAAGCACAGGCAACAACACACAACTGTACTTAGAGAGAGAGACACACAGAGAGCGAGCGAGAGAGAGAGAGAGCGGCTAAGCCGAATACGCAGGAAAAAAGTGCGCACTTAAATGAAGTAAACCAGCCAAACAAAATGAAAAAACGCAACACGCAGAAAATGAAAAAAAAACGAAAATAAAATAAGTTTCACAACAAAAGAAGACCAAAAACGAGAGGAAGAAGAAGCAGCAGCAACAGCGGCTGTACAAGTAACGAGCGGTAAAGCAATTTAAATTAAATGCGTGACGCTGCCGCAAAAAGTGGACAAAGGGCCTCGCAGCACTCGACGAAGGGTGTTGAGGAGCGGGTCGCACCAACAAAAATGTCAACGTAAATGTACGTGTGTGTGTGTGTATGAGAGTGTGTGTGTGTGTGACAATAAAATGTATTTAATATGCACGTGCGCGCACCATCAAAAACCCACAAAAAAAAGCAAACAAAAGTATTTAAAATAAAATAATTCGCGCGCTCAAAAGTATGCTAAACTTTGTGTGTGAGTGTGAGTGAAGAGTAATGTAATGGGACTTTAATTTGGATTATTGTTGTAGCTTCCCATTCTGTTGTGTGTGTGTGTGGAAAGCTGTGTGAAGGGAGAGCGAGACGAAACAGTTGAAGGGGGTGTGGAGGGGTTGGTGTTTAGTTAAGCTAGGGCTGGGCAGCTTTAAATACCTTTGCAATAGAAACTGATGGTTTTTCCTGTAAAAAGAGTTGAGCTTACAAAAGAATACACACACACGCACACACACATGTATGCACACAGTAAGATAGAATTGCAATTGTATGTGTGTGTGTGTATTTTTTGCGTCAGTGTGTGTGCGTGTGTAAGTTAGTTTAGGTGTGTGAGCAAAAAATAATTGCAAATAACAAAGAGAACAGAATTTGCCTGTAGAATATTCTAGGAATATGCACGCTAATAAAAATCGCTCTAAAACAACATAAACTGTGTGTGTGCGTGTGTGTGTGCGTATGTGTGTGTGTTGGAATATTTGGTGTGCTTGGGAAGTTTTTACACATTTGGTTTTTTGGTATGTGTTAGATTTTTTCTCCTTTCTTCTGGGGTCAGTTTCACGTTACAAACCAAAAAAAAAAAACCAACTAAAAACAGCAAAAGACAAAGACAGCGAGAGAAAGGTAGAGAGTGAGAGTGAGAGAGCGAGGTATACACATAGACACAGATATAACATCAAATCTAAAAATATACAAAGGTAACGAACAGAAAGAAAAACAGAAACATATAACACTTCTGTATGTGTTTGTAGTTGAAGTTGAAAAAAAAAAAACATTTAGGAGTTCTAGGACACGAGTATACGAGTACAAGTATTATTCACTACAACGACAACGAAACACACAACGCACACACAAACACGAAACACGCACACACAGAAGGACAGGGTGGAGGTGGAGGCTACAGAACATTACGAGTAACTAGTATCTGCTGCGGCAGGTGTGTGTGCGAGTGTAGGAGAGAAGTGTGTGTCTGTGTTTAGTAAGTTCAGTGTACAAGTAAAAGTGTCAAAGGCTGATGACTCCAGTGGACGCGAAGCTAAAAAAGTGCAGCAAGACACTTCGAAGAAGTCTCGAGAGAAGTTCCAAGAAATCGTACATTAATAGTTAATCGAACGAGAATAGTTTGAAAGTAACGAGAATAGCTTCAAAGTAACGAGAATAGTAACAAAGTCGCAAGAGAAGTTCTAAGAAATGGTTAATCGAACGAGAATAGCTTCAAAGTAACGAGAATAGTTTCAAAGTAACGAGAATAGCTTCAAAGTAACGAGAATAGCTTCGAAGTAATGAGAATAGCTTTAAAGTAACGAGAATAGCTTCAAAGCAACGAGAATAGTAACAAAGTCGCGAGAGAAGTTCTAAGAAATGGTTAATCGAACGAGAATAGCTTCAAAGTAACGAGAATAGCTTCAAAGTAACGAGAATAGCTTCGAAGTAATGAGAATAGCTTCAAAGTAACGAGAATAGCTTCAAAGTAACGAGAAGCAGAAGAATTAACAAACTTTTCTGCCTTTCGTTGATGTATCATAAGATTTATTGTTTTCTTTATTCAGATATGCTTTCTTCTCGCCAAAAGCTTCTTTTCTCTTCAGTTCTCTTTGCTGTTCTCTTTGATATTAGCTTATTTCCGCCACTTGGCCAGCCAGCCTTTATGTGTTACGCTAGTTGTGATAATTAGTGTTGCATAACGTGTCAAGCCAATCGTTTAGGTGTTGAGCAGCATTGTTTGGAGCTGTTTGTTATAGTAAGTAGCTAACGTTTTAAAGTCTATGCATAGTTTTCATAAGTATATGTCGTTTAAAAGTATTGGGTTAATATTTTAGTTAGTTTATATGTATCTGCAAATATTACTTA
This sequence comes from Scaptomyza reducta, assembly GCA_035044485.1. NCBI lineage: Eukaryota > Metazoa > Arthropoda > Insecta > Diptera > Drosophilidae > Scaptomyza > Scaptomyza reducta. Next base: position 474,215 of record JAWNNV010000441.1, read on the forward strand.
TAAAGTGTAAAAGAGAGAAATATATAATCGAAGAGAATTAGAGTTGTTAAGTTGAACATTTATAAACATTTATATATTATATATAGAGATATATATATTGAGCACAATGTTTTTGTGTAGCAACTATTTAAGAGAGAGAGACACAGTTAGTTAGGTAAATATATATAGGGAAAGAGAGTGGGAGAGTGTGGGGGAGAGAGCAGGCCAGCTTGAGCTTAGCAAAAGATATAGAGAGGTTGTGAGATCAAAAGGGTTTAGGTGCTGGCGATATTTGATAAGTATTATCGCTTTGGGCTAGCTAGCGAGCGAGCGCTTTGCTTTATGTTAATAGAATATATATTAGATTAGATATAAATAAAGAGAGGGAGACAGAGAGAGGGAGAGAGAGTACTCTAGAGGGAGAGAGAGAGAGAGAGCGAGAGCTAGTAGACGACTAGGGTTTGTATATTGTATTTATATTATTTGTATATTGTATTGTTGTTGTGTTGTAATCATTATGTTTATTAATCAAATTTTTCATTTAGTATTTGTTGTGGTATTTTATTTGTTTTCTTTTTGCTGTTGTATTTGTTGTTTGTGTGTGTGTGTGTGTGTGTGTGTGGGTGTGGGTAGGTATTTTTTTAAAGGGGGGAAAATAAATCATTTTATCTTACGAGTTAACACGGACTCGAACTCTGTACACTTCAGGTAGTCCCCTGTAAACAAAAAGTTTGTTCCCGGTATGATTTTTGGTTTTGGTTTCTTTTTTGGTATTTGGTATTTAATTCACTTACAAATTGTAATTTAACATTTAGAAAACATTTCAAAACTCAATACGACAAACAATAATTGGAAAATATTCAAATATTTATAAATATATATATATTGTGGAAAATTTTGGGAGTAATTTTTGTATCATTTAGTATAATTTTTGTTTCTTCATTTCTTCAACTTGGCTGCCAATGTATCAATTCAGATTTGTATTTATAACTCATATTTTGTTTATTATATCTTGTCGTTTTCAAACTACACAAAACAAGACGAACACAAACATAAAATGTATCATGGAAAAATAACAATGAACCAAAAATAAAATAAAGAAAAGAACTGGAAAAGAATTTGACATACATACATACATTTATATGTACATATTAAATGTGTGGTACACAAGTATTTGTGGCATAGTATTTTTTCTTTTTCTTTTTTATTGTATTGTTGTTGTTGTTAGTTGTTGTTTGCTTGTTTGGTCTGTTGTCACAAATGGTAAGAAGGAAAACGAGAAAGAAAAAACATCACAAAAACCCGGCGCCCTTTTGTGAATGGTCCTTAAATTGTTGCTCAATGGGCGAATGAAACGTGAGTTACTTTTGCACGTGACTGTACAAGGTTTCGGCACGGTGCGTGTGTGTACGTGTGTGTGTTAGTGTGCATTTATGTGTGTGTGTGTGTGTGCCAAACACAATGATTCGATCAGATGAGCAAAAAAATATACAACTGAGAAAAAAGAGTCAAGAATATAACATCGACGACACAACACTCCTGACGCTTAACCGATGTTAATGTTTAAAATCAAAAATATTATAAATAATACTGCAAACTCCATTTCTATGTTCCTGCAAATGTATTTACATCATTACGAACAGAGCATATGCATCATTAAGTCGATAATTGCATACAGTTGTTATAATAAATATATCACAATTGTGTAAACTGTTTTGAGTGCTGTCAAAAAGCCGTTTAAATAAAAAATGCATTTCTTTTTGACGTTCGCAACACGATATGAAACTCATATCCTGCAAACTCACATCCCTCACATAAAAACAAAATCAAAATTTGCATCATGTTAAGTGAGAAAAAAAAAAGTATTGTAAATGAAAAAATGCAGTAAACGCAAATGTAATACGAAAAAGTAAGCCAAATGGTATGTAGGGCATTGAAATTTGCATTGCCGAAATATTTACAAAATTTATGCAAATCAGTCGAACAGAAAGTCGCAAAAAAAGACCCATTTTCCGGCAATGCAATTGCAAAAAAAAATAAAAAAAATACAAACAAATCATATTTTATGTACAGCTTTGTGCATGCAAAATAATCGAACGATAATCGTTTTGAAAAAAATCTGCGTCAACATATTGGAGTTGAGCAAAAAGCCAAACAAATACGAAAAGAAAAAAAATCAATTGCAAAAAAAATACAACTCTTTTTATGTTGCCTACTTTTTGGGGCAGTTCAACTGCTGGTAAAATACTGTGAAATACTGCGTGTGTGTGTGAGTTAAATGCATGTGAGTGACTGAGTGTGTGTGTGTGATGTTGCTGCTGTTTCTGACGTCATAAACGAAAAAGGGGAAAACCAAATTTTGGCTCATGATAAATGATTGTTTGCCAAGTTTAAAGTCTTCGCCAGCTGTCAGAACCACAAAAATTAGGCTAAGAGCCATTAAGGTATTTCTTATTTGGAGTTACTTTTCGACACAAACCCTTGCAGTTGAGTGTGATTTATTTAATCCATGTTCCGATTTCCACTTAAAACAATGTTGTTAATTTTAATGATCAAATAAGAAGCAAAATTATAGTCTCAAAGTCAACAGCTGTTTCGCCGTGCCATATAAATAACTTTGTGTGCGGCAGGCGTGTCATTGGCAGCATAAAATGCGCAACGCTGCCACAAAGTGTTCTTCAGTTGACATCAATCAGCAGAAGAGCGGAAAAGTCGTTGGTGGCATTGTGGAGACTTCATCAAATTGACGGGGCAACCAGTGCATTTGATATGCAAATTGTCATTGTTAGACAGGGACAGCAGCAAGTCCTGATTGATGTATGTTGAGAGTGTTAGTGTCTGTGTGTGTGTGACTGTGTGCTGTAAGCTGTCAGTGACATTGGCCAAAAAAAACCAAAAGCAAAGTCAACTGAAAATGACAAAAAAACAAAAAGAAAAGAAAAGAAAATCAACATGAATTAGCAGCCTGGCAGCTCAAAGATAGACAGAGCAAGACCGGAGTGAGAGAGAGAGAGAGAAAGTGAGGTAATGAGAGAGGGAGCGAGAGAGAGAGAGAGAGATAGAGCGAGAGAGAGCGCTTCTCAAAAGTTTAATAAGCTAAGCAGCTATCAAAAATCAAAGCCAAAAATTTGAACAAAAAAAAAAAAAAAAAAAAAAGGAAGCTCAAAAATATAAGCAAAAATCTCTTAAAAATAATCTAAGTGATATATAGTTATTAGTAAGTTATATATATGTATAAGTTATATATATGTTTTTGCAGACAGAGACAACAAAAACCGTTCGACTCGTTTCACGTTCCCATCAGCTCAGTAGAAACGTCCGTTGAACCCAAACCCAACCCAACCCAAAAGTGAAAACATAAACAAAAATAAAAACAAATAACATATGTACACAAATTAAAAATGAAAGTCGCCTCGTTTCCGGTGCGTACTTACGTTATGGGATAGATCATGCCATCGGGCCGATCCAATGTGCAACGCTGCCTCAGTATGCCCTGCCACAGTTGCACCCCAATAATGCCAAAGATGAAGAACACAAAGAAGCAGAGCAACAGCACATTGCCCAGCATGGGCAGAGTATCCAGCAGCAGCATAACCAAAATACGCATACCTGCAAAGAGCATAAGATGTATATATGTGTGAGTGTGTGTGTGTGCCACACTTACTGGGTATCCGATTGATAGCCCTCAAGGGTCGCAGCACTCGAATGGTGCGTATCGCCGTCAAGTTTAGATTCTCCACATGCATCACGTACTCGAGCAGGCCGGCCAGCACAATGAAGAAGTCCAAACGGTTCCACGAGTCCGCCAAATATGTGTTCTTGCCACACATGCCCATTGCCACCATTTTGATGGTCATCTCCAGGGCAAAGAACGCAAAGATAATGTCGTCAAAGATCTGCGAAAATCACAACAAATAATTAAAAAATGTTTTTCACTTTTGAAAACCTTCAGAACTTTCAAACTTATCTAGTTTAATGTCAAGGTTAAGTCCTTGAGTATTAAAACTTTTATACAACAGTTCTGAAGCTTTCAGAAACATTGAGTAACTGGCTTCTCCACATTCTCATATAGCTGAGAAAAACATTTAATGAAGCCAAACAAACTGTTTTGAACCATTAAGAGATTGAAACGAAAACACGAGAGTGAGGAGAATTGTGGTTGACAGTTGTCAAAATGAGCTCTCGTCCACTTTAGCGTGTGTCTGTTGGCCACTCATTCATTAAAAGCGAAGTCTATATTCCTTGCCTACCACTAGCTGCCCAGTGCAAACAATGTGTTAAGGAGCAGTCGACCAAAGACACAAAGAAGCAGAAGACGAAGTAGTGGCAGAGAGTCAGTTTCTAGTTCTTTCAGTGTCTTTCATAGTCGACAAACAACTCTCAGCAATTTGGGCGCCACTTATGTCCTTGTATCGTGTGTTCATTCCGAATCCCAATCCCCCCCTTTCCACAATCTCATTCCCATTTCGCAATTCTCATTGTCATTCTCATTGTGGCCTCGTGTCTTGTTGCTCGTTGCCAATTTGGGCAATGTCTTCTCCCCACCTTCTCCGCTCTGTCGTGGACCCTTCTGTATGCTTTACACTTGGCTGCGGCCACAAAATGTCTCTCTGCCTGCCTTCCATATCATTTACAAGCATTTTTGCACGTTGCGCTTCAACATTATCTATATACAAACATACATACATACACAGTATATAGTATATACACCGTTGCTTGCTGTTCTGTAATTGCCCTTGCTTAGGACCCTGCCGTGCCCCACCCAAACCATCGCTCATTCGTGTGCTCCTTTTGGCCCTGTTTCTCGTGTTAGCCGTGTCTGCGTTGGCTGCCTAATGAGCCGAAGTGCCTGTTTGATGTCATCAGCAGCGGCAGACAGGAAGTGAGCCAAAAAATTGCTTAAATAAATGACAGTTAATGTGACGCCAGGCGCTGACAGCTTAGCTTGCCAAAGCGGAAAACGGCGGCGGGGGTTGGAAGGGGGTTGTGTGTAAGGTGGAAAGTCATTATGCTATGTATTTACTCACCTGCAGTATCTTGCAGCGCGGCTTCAGGCACGTATCGTCCACACAGGGCTGATACATGCCCAACGTAATGCAGTTCAGCAATATGACCAGAATCGAGATACGCTCAAACCATGTACAGATCGCAGTTAAACAGTTACAGTTAAGGAACCACAGTTTAGATTAAATATATATATGTTTAAAGTATAGTTTATCACATCAAAATGTCATTTATTTATTTGTACAATGACAAATGGCGCTAAGAAAGAATCGGATATCCCAAAACGATTGCCTGTCCCCTTATTGACTGCTCTTTTGTGTGCTGATTTAAGCCAACCCAGTCACACAGGGGGCGGGCGGGCAGCAGCAAGCAAGCCAACCAGAGAGATACGTATAGATACTCCGGCTAGATAGCAGCATACAACTACTGCTACTTGTGGCCTGTTTAGCATCGCTTCTTGTGCGCACTCGAGTGCTTGTCAACTTGGCTGCATTTTGTGTGTGTTCTTCTGCCCTGAACCCATCGAAAATGGTTCAAAAGGGTATAATGGTTTTGTGCAAAAGTATGCAACATGCAGAAGGAAGCATCTCCGACCAGATAAAGTATATATATTCGAGATCAGCCGAGTCGATATAGGCATGTCCGTTAATCTCAGAGACTATAGAAGCTAGAGACTCCAGATTTGGAACATAAGCTCGTCTAATCCCTAAGCAGTACAAGTTTGTTTCAAAATTTCGATAACTCTTTCCCTTTCCGATACACATGTGATCGATAACAATAAAATCTTGAATTTGGCAAACTTTGAGACACAGTTTGAAACATTAGACAAAATAATGAGAATCTGTGAATCAAAACTTCGATAACTCTTCCCGTTTCCGATATACACATGTTATCGATAACAACAAAATCTTGAATTTGGAAAACTTTGAGACACAGTTTGAAACATTAGACAAAAAATTGAAAATCTGTGAATCAAATGTTCGATAACTCTTTCCCGTTTCCGATATACACATGTTATCGATAACAACAAAATCTTGAATTCAGAAATCTTTATGATGCAGTTTCAAACATTAGATGAAATAATGATAATCTGTGAAAATTTTATTGAAATCGGTTGGGAAACATCGGAGATAGAGAATATTGAAGTTAAGTAGACAGTATACCCATACACACACTCACACATACTTGCAAGCAGTGACTGTACGCGTTAAGTATGGGGTTCAGGGTATCGTCTAGTCGGGATTTCTCAACTAGAGCCTTCTTACTTGTTCTACGTGCTTCTGTCTCCTTGTTGTTGTTGTTGTTTGGCTCGTTGTGGTTTGGCCAAAAAGAAATGACATAAATTGATGACAGTCACTCAGTCAGTTGGAGTTGGCCGAGTGGAAGTAAGCATAATGCAATGTTGCAACAACTGCTGCAAGAGAACTTGGTAAGCCCTTTAGCCTGCATATTAGCCAGTCCGTCAAACAGTCAGCCTGGGAGTCAAGTCCGGGGGCATTAAATTGAGATTATGGCAAACTGAAAGCAGCTCAGTCCATCAGGTCAACATTTAGGTACGACTCTGTTAATATGACCGAGCTTAAGTTGCTTTTGAAAACAGTGGCCATTTTGTGATTGCCTGATCCTGATTGATGTCTGTTTTTGGCCACAGCTTAAAGTTTCCAACAAGCAAAGCCAAAGCAAATATGGAAACATAGTTCAAAAGTTATCGTTTTGATATCAAGTTAGAAACTAATTTGGACGTTATGAGGGAAAGTGCAGAGAGAGAGAGAGAGAGAGAGAGAGAGAGAGTGTGTGTGAGAGAGAGTGTGTGTGAGAGAGAGAGAATGTGAGAGTGAGGAGTCTGAAACATAGAGAGAGAATGGTTTAATCAAGTCACAAAACCAAACCAAAAAGTGGAAAAGGGATTCAAATTATTGACCAAAAGTAATTCAAATACCAAACGATATTTATCGATAACTGTTGGAGCTCAGACACATGTGATATTATAATGGTATATTCATTTAAATCAGAGAGAGAGACAGAGAGAGAGAGAGAGAGAGAGAGAGAGAGAGAGAGAGAGAGAGAGAGAGAGAGAGAGAGAGAGAGTGACAATGAGAATGGTTTAATCAAGTCAGAAAACAAACCAAAAAATTTGGAAATGGAAAGCAAATTATTGACCAAAAGTAATGCAAATAACAAACGATACTTATCGATAACAGTTGGGGCTCAGACAAGTGTCTTAGTATGTGATATTATAATGGTATATACATGTAACTCATAAAGTATATGTTCTAATAGGCACTTCGAATCAGCTGTTGATGCTTTATGGGTTCAGGGTCAGGACGCCTTCTGCCTGTTGCGCACACTTCCAGAGCTCCATTCTGATCCCCTTTTAATGGGTTCAATATATTCGATATGCCTCGCGCAATGCTCCATACTCCATGCCACAGGCATCATCATTAAATGGCCCGCAAGTTCGGCCAAAACATTTGCATTAAAAGAGCAATCAGTTTTTGTGTTTTTTTTTTACAGGCCAAAGCCAAGGGCGGTCGTAAAAGGGGTGGTGGGGGTAGACTGATGTGTGTGTGTGTGTGTAGATTCTGTGGCCCCGTAACGTTGTTAATGCAATGCCAAAGTACGCACCAAGGACCCACAGCACAGTTTTTATGGCCGGGCACAATTGCGCGAAACACAAAAAGCGAAATAATAAAAACAATGCACAAAATGTTTACGCTATTAACGCACAATTAAAGATAAAAACGGACACAAAAACAACAATGGCAAACCGAAAGCAACAACAACACACACACTCATACATACAGGCAGTCAAAAAAAAAGGACAATTGTTCGGGTCCTTGCTTCAATTCATTAGGATGCCGCCGCCAAAAGCGGTTCAAAAGAAAGGGAAAGAGCATATGCAGGTCAGGTCGCCAGTGTCATAAAAACAAATGTGAAAAGCGCCAGACGACACACACACACGCACACATACAATACACACATACACACGCACACATACAACAAACACGCGAAAAGGTCAGCGGTTTTTTTTTTGGTGGGTTGGAAACTGCGCGAATCGAGACTGTGAAAATATTGCAGCAGCTCAAATATGGGACACTACCAAAATTGTGCGCACTGCAAGGGGAGCGGCGGTTGGGGGGTAACGGGTGAGTGGCACAGGGGCGGTAAGGTAGGCTGGCCATTATTTTTGATTTGGTGACGACGAATGCAAGGCAAAGGCAAAGGCCACCAAACCAACAGTAAACAAATTAAGTCGAGCGTAAACTCCATCGAAATGGAGAATGGGGAATGGGGAAAAGGGGCATGGGGTACTCAGGGGAGCGTGAAAAAATCGCAACAAATTAAAAGAACTGACAAACGAACACAAGAAAGAAAGCACGAGAGGCAACCTTGAAGCTGCCGCAGATGACTGGACACAAATAATTTGTATGAATAAATCGCTCGCCCAAAAAAACACAGAAATGAAACACAAACAGAAATCGAATCGAAACGAGCAAAGAGTGAGAAAGATATAGAAAGCGAGAAAGAGAGAGAGAGAGGGAGAAAGAGTATGGCAAATACTTGAAATAATTGGCATTGACAGGAAGCAACAGTAAATACCAAATAAAAAAAAACCAAAAAAAATGTTGGCTATGCAAATTGGGCTTAAGTGGCAACGAATCGAGATGATACTCGTTGAGAGGCACTGGGATAATGGGCTGCATGTGTGAATGACCAATTGAGAACATGAAGCACTTTATTTTGCAGCCATTTGACAAAGTGCAATGAGTTTGTGCGACGACATCTCTGAACGAAGTGCCAATTATGATGCTGTCTGTGCTTTCGTTTAGCACCTGAAATCAGTGTTGTGAATGCTGAAACTTTTGGCATATCAAACTGAAACTTGTTCCTTTCATCAATCAGAGAGACTTCAAGAATCCCAGCTATTCAAATGCCAGTTACAGTTAACATTCGCTTTGATATCGTCCACAATTTGGATTATATATACTTATTCTAAGTATTTTTATGCCATTGAATCAAACTTTCTACAATTAGCGGATTTAAGGTAATCTTTGGGAAACCTATAGCACTTAATCACTAAAGAAGCATTGAGGAACATTGAACATTCGAGGCAGATGCCACAATACGAGGCAGCGTCCAGCGTCTCAAGAGGCAACAAATTCAAATTGGTCTGAAGGCAATGTAATGAATCTGAAGCACATGGTAGCTAATCATTCGAGTTCACCCAACGGCGAATAACGGTGATTGTTGGTGTGGTGTGGTGAGTTGAGGTGTGGTGAGGTGGGGTGAGTTGGGTAGAAGTGATTTGTGGCAGGCGTAATTCAATTGCCGTTAAGTAGACAAAGTAGATGCCAGCATAATTAGTTGTTTTAGGGCGTGGATATCGCATTACTAACTTTTCGAACACCTCCTCCGGTTCCCTTCCCCACCCTCGAAACGCTTATTATGTGCGAGCGAGAGAGGTTCTTAAGTGGATTTTGTTGATGGCATTGCACGTTAAAAGCGAGTCTTCCACTCGGCTTTTGTACTCCATTTTCGATATTCGTTTTGGCAGCTGACTTCTTGGCCAAGTTTGCCACATAATGTGGCATTGCGTGGCAGCGCCACGTAGACGAGACAAAGTTCAGTTACTGAGAATTAGTTTGGCCAAAAGCAATTTACAAGCAACTCTAAAGAAATTGATTATAGCCAATGGCAATTGAATTGCCATTCAACTTACAAGAACTTGCAACGGAAAACTGTTTGCAACTTGTCATTGCAACAAATCGTTGCACACGATACACAATCATTGCCGAAGGGCAGCACAAGGAGTATTGAAGCTTAAGAATGTTTTGCGATTGAAGTTGCTGAATTTTGTATACTCTTTCTTTTTGCATAGTCTTTCTCCTTATATTCTTAAATCCTAAGATTCGGAAATGAGAAAATCTTAAAACGCTCGGAAAGAGTATCAATAACGAGAACCTGGGGGACAAACACTGAACAAATGGCAAGGTCAAAATGCATAGCCAACAATTAAAGGGGCAGGAGCAGAGAGGAAGGGTTGTGGCAGGAAGGTTGTCAATGGATAGAAAGCGATTATCCTGTTATTGGCAACTGGCAATTGGCAATTGGCAACTGGGTAATTGGCAATTGGTAATTGGCAATGTGGAATCTTGGCATCTAAGGACCGGAATTGAAAACGGTTGAGCGACAGGAAACGAGCCAAGACAGATACAAATAAGTTGTGGCAAGACAAATCATAGCGGGAAATTACCTAAAATGGATTAGAAAATGAAGCTAATTCAAATATATATATTAATTGCAAAGTTAATCATGGCTTAAGTGGATTAAAATGCTTGGCATCGAATAGATCAAGGAGACTTTGAGTAGATGTTAACACGTGCACATTATTGTTATTAAATGTGCACTCATACTATATATATATAACTATATACTATAGACATTCTGTATATAGAGTTCAGTTGTAATGGTTCTTAGTTATTTATGGCGTGGTAATCGCCAAGGACCAAGGACAAAAGGAAGAAAAGTAAAAGATTGAGGTATGTGTTTAATGCATGGAATATGTTCATGTGAAATATATAAGAAGCGTCAGTCAATTTTAATTTCAGGTTAAATTAAATGTGAAGTGCGCCTGAAAGTATGCAAAGCGATTTTTCATGCACATGCCAGACACATGCCACGAACAGCACATCTGATAGGCAGCCCCGTCGAGCTGAGATGAGATGGCAACACACACGCCACACACACACACACACACACACACTCACACACACTCACACACACACACACACACACACAGTTGCCACGCTGATTGGCGCACATTATCCCCCGCTGAACGACAGCAAAAACAATTCCACGGAGCTGGCTTCACAGGAAGCGGCAAACTGCAAATGACGGTTCTCTCTCTCTCTGTGTCTCCTTCGCCGTGACAACCCTGGCAACGTCTTCCGCTGAGCCGACGCCGATATATGTTATTTATGCGACACACACGCACACACACACACAAACACACATCGTCGCATATTTGCATAAATTTTGCATCGAAAAAATAACATAAATAAAAACGTGAAAAACACAAACACATTTTTATAGACTTCAAATACCTGTTGATACCCTGCAATTGCGGGAGGCTGAGCGCAGGCATTGAAGATACGCACAAGTAAGCATAATATGATAGTTTTGTTATTCAAGTAGTGTACTAAATATTGATTGAAATAGAAACTTTGCTTCATGAACGATTTGTTTAACTAAAGTTTGTACACACAGGACATGCGTGTAAGGACACGTACGATATGTGTGTGAGAGTGAAAATACGGTTATGCGACGCGAGTTTGTATGTATGACAAGGACATTTGGCTGGCGAAATGCGAAGGACACGCTCGGTTTGAAAAGGATATGGATTGGTGATGAGCATCAGGCACCAGTTGCGCGGTCTCGTATATTGCGTCAGCGCCTTCATGGCTATCTCGGGGAAGCCCGGGTATGGCAAGTTCGGCTCACCCGACGACGACGACGACGATGACGAGGACGATGAGGAGGTGTGCGAGGAGCCGCCATCGTCGGAGCTGCAGCTGCCATTGCAACTGGATGCCGTTGATGAATTGTTGCTAGCAGCAACCTGTCCCGCTGCCTGTCCCCCTGCCTTTCCCGCTGCCTGCGTGCGCTGGCCGCTCGGCGTGGAGGAGGCGCCACTGTGACGACGCCGCCGTTGTCTCTGCCCGCCACCATCGTCTGTCTGTCCCCGCTCCTTGCTGCCGCCGCGACTCGAGTGCTGATGACGTCGCGGTTGCTGCTGTTGCTGTTGCTGTTGTTGTTGCTGCTGCTGCTTGGAGTCGGAGGCATTCGAGTGCTGGCGATGTGGGCGTCGCGTGTGCGGCGTAGGCGTCACCTTGCCACTGGCGCTGCAGGAACTCGTCTTGCGTTGACGCTGCTGCTGCTGCTGACTACCGCTGCGACGCAGCTTATGTTGCTGCTGTTGCTGTTGCTGATTGCCGCTGTCGACGATCACCGACATCGGTGGCTCCTCGTTGGAATGCATTTGCTTAGGCTTCAATTTGCTATTGTTGCTATTGTAATTGCTGTAGCTGTCGCTTGCTGCCACGCGACGTCGCTGGCCATCGTCTGTTGTTGTTGCTGTTGGTGTTGCTGCTGTTGCTGTTGGTGTTGCTGCTGCTGTTGGTGTTGGTGTTGGTGTTGGTGTTGCTGCTGACTGCTGCAGCATCTTCCGTTGGCGACGACGTGTGTGCGCCTCGGGTCATTCCATTCTGGCCAGCTGCTTTGCTGCAATCAAACAAAATGGAAAACGTATTTAAAAACGATTATCGATTGTTCGCGATAGTTTAATAATCGATATATGTTGGAAATGTGTGAAATTTGGTTCTGAAACAATTTTATTCGTACTTGTTGGAGTTTCCCTTGTTCAACGCTGAAACCGCTCATAAAATTGTTTATATGTATTACTTAATATTTTTATTCTCTAACAATTTCAATTTAACAAAAATAAGTGAACCTTTTGTAATAAACATTTTTTTGGCCAGGCAGTTTCCTCCAAGCCGCATTACAAGCTGTTGCTGCTCCCCACACACACACACACACACACACACACACACACACACACACACACACACACACACACACACATGCAGCGCATACACACTTGACTCGCAGGTACGTGCAAAGTTTGTGAATTGATTTTTAATGCGGCGCTCTGAAGCGCGTCCCAAAATGCCACAAGCCGCGCTCCAACCCTTCGTGCCCCAGCACCACCACACAGCAACATAAAAGCAGCCCGCATAATGAAGCCCAAACATAATTTATATGCGTATGGTGTGTGCAATGTTTGTGTGTGTGTGTGTTTGTGTGTTGGGAGCTCTAAAAATAATGAGCAGCATATTTGGTGCCCACAACGGAAATTGTAGCATACTTTCAAGGGCGAGAAAAGGTGGGATACGCTGTATACGAGACTATATATGTGTTTGTTTGTGTGTGTACAATCATTAATTACGACCCTCATGTGAAAAAGTGCTGGTGTATGCTTATGTGTACGTGTGTGTATGTGTGTGTGTGTGTGTGTGTGTGTATGTGTGTGTGTTTGTGTGCTTAACCCACCTAAAGTATTATACATTAAGTGCCACGTTGTGGTTTTTGATACACACACACACACACACATAACACACACACACACACACACACACACACACACAAACACACACACACACACTGAACGAATTGCAATCGTGCAAAAATTGGTATATTGATGGGCCAACAAAAAAGCTTTTTCATAGCTCGCAGCAACAGCAATTACAAAACCAACAACAATGCAAATATGTTTAATACTCAAACACACACACAAACACACACACACACACATATATATATATATGTATGTGGTGTTGTTGTTGTTATGGATTATGCCCCGAGCGAGAATTGAGAAACAATTAAGCTAGCTTACACAATGGTTATCAGTTGTGTTTAAACATTAATCGATATACAATACAAACACAGCCGATTAAACGTTAGACACGAGAAAGAGAGAGTGAGAGAGGGAGAGAGAGAGAGACAAAAGCAAAAATCTATAGAAATTAACTACATTTTGTTGGATTAATTGTGCAACAAATGTTAATTAAAACGATAGCTTTGTATCAATGTGTCAATAAACAAGTTTGATACAATTCATTAATTCCTTTATTTAATATTCAAACAGGAAAAATATTAAAAGGCGTAAAAGGTGATTAAAGAAAATGGTTCTTGATTTAATTTATTGAACCAGATAACCATAGGGTAAATGTGACTGTTATCGATAACAACAATCGATTAATGTAGCAAGCACTTTTATCGATATCACGTATCTAATTTTGCTTTACAATTATGTGTTATCGATAACAACAATCGATAAATGTAGCAAGCACTGTTATCGATATCACGTATCTAAACTTACTTTACAATTACGTATTATCGATAACAACAATCGATTAATGTAGCAGGCACTGTTATCGATATCGCGTATCTTAACTTGATTTACAATTATGTGTTATCGATAACAACAATCGATGAATGTAGCAAGCACTGTTATCGATATCACGTAGCTAAACTTGCTTTACAATTATGTGTTATCGATAACAACAATCGATAAATATAGCAAGCACTTTTATCGATATCACATATCTAAAATCGCTTTACAATTACGTATTATCGATAACAACAAATGATTAATGTAGCAAGCACTGTTATCACGTATCTAAACTTACTTTACACTTACGTGTTATCGATAACAACAATCGATAAATGTAGCAGGCACTGTTATCGATATCACGTATCTAAACTTACTTTACAATTAAGTGTTATCGAGAGCTAAAGCTTAAAAAAAATGCTGATATCGATATCGAAAACCGAAGTATAGCAAACCAATCGACATGGAACAACTTTGTTAGTTATCGATAAACATGACTACAAATCATTTAAGCCACAAAACAAACAACAACTACTATAATATATTCCCATCACTCACGCAATTCAGCGGCAGCTCGAACGATAAACCGATAGATTTAGTGGACTGTCAGATAATTATATAAAATGCTATTAAACATTTGATAAAAGTCAACGCAGCGCTTAACAACTAGAGCAAATGTTTATCAAACGATTTATCAGGTTGTAATTCACAGCCTTTTTGTTTGCGTTTACAAAACACGCGGCCAGCTAAACAAGGAGTACAAAAAGTAGAGCAAAAGGGGAAACAGAAAGAGAGAGAGAGAGCGAGAGAGAGGGATAGAGTGAGATGTTGACTTTAAGTGTTGACGTTGACTGGGGCACGTGTCCTGCCACAAAACATGGACAACAACAGACACTGCGAGCGGCCTAGAAATAAACAATAATTAATCGTTTGCTGGCGCCATTTGTTTACAAACCGGAAACGGAAGTCAGTCCCAAAGACAAACAAAACGAACAGCTTGCCCAAACTTTACTATTTATGTATGTATGTATATAGTATAACTTTCCATATGAATTTGAAATGTT